>JANAVB010037416.1:3395184-3647684 GCA_029216955.1 Iris pallida
CTCTTCACCCATGACCTTCGTGTCCCACTCAACACTCCATTTTGTGCTCCATTTCCTTCGCACAACTTTCGGGTCAATTTAGGCCGATTAATTATCTACCGTGAAACCTGATTTAATTTCCAATTAATTTCGGACCCGACATCGATCCAATCCTTCGACCCAATATATGGTCCTGACCTGTTTTGAGTCTACTATGCACGTGCCACTTGCGTGCCACAGATTGGATCTCTCTTGTGCCCCATTCCATCCGTAATTTTAATTGGTTTAATTTATTATTTTAATTAATCTTGCCCCAAGCTTTCCAACTTGGCCCAATACCCAACCCAATTTGGTGCAACCCCTGTCATGACTACCCATGCATCTCACTATTGTATTTGTCTTCTTCCCTACTCAAATATCTATTTCTCTCTCCTTGTATATATACACATATATATATATATACATATAATATATATACACATTATAATATCATCCCTCTCTCTCTTCACTCTACACACAAACACAAACACACCCCTCCCCATCATAGCACACCCCACTCCCCTCTCACATCACCGACTTCTCTCTCTATTCATTTTTTTTTCTTTCTATTTCTCTCTTTTTATAACTCACATTCTCTCTCTCACTCACACCTCTCTCTCTCTCAAACTCTCATTTTTTTCTTCTACTACACAGCAAGCTCCTCCATCCCGACAGCCCCATGGCCGACCCCCCTCATCATCATCACCCTCCATCCTCCTCATCCCGAGCTCATCTCCTCCTGCTCACTTCACCATTCATACCACCCCATTATCACCTCCACGCACCACACAACCATCAGAGTCGAACACCACCCTATCATCACCTCAACACCACCACCTCCACCATTAAACTACTGCGCCACCACCATCTCCGACGTGCCCCCCTCCCATATTGGTCGTTCTGCCGCGTGCGTAGCCATGTGCTACACAGAAGCGCAGCAAGCTCAGCAGCAGCAGCGCACAGTGCGCGTGTGTGCGGGCCGCCATCGTGCGCCGCCGTGCTGTCGCACGGCGCTGCCGTCGGCCCCCCCCGCCGTCCCCCCCCGGCCACCCCTTGCCCGGGCGCACCCTCCGACGAACCCCGTGGGATCGCCTTCCTCCCCAGCGCGATACACGGGCGATTCTTGTATTTTGGACGAAATTCCGGCGTGACGCGCGCGGGGTCAAGGCTGAAAGTTCGCTCCGGACAGCGACTTCGTACGTATTTTCTGGACAATCCGACCGTTGGATCGGCGATTTCTTCGCTTCGTTACAATCTCGGTATATGCCCTTCACTCTCCTAAAATTTTACCCGTTAGTTTTGTCGTTTGATACATCAAAACCAGCCACAAAGTTGACCGTTTAAATTGTATAATTTTGGACAGTTTTGTGGAGCCAACTTCGTCGGCTCGTAACTCCGTCGTCGCAGCACCGGTTGGCGTGCTACCAGTTCCTGTGCGAAACTGGTATAAAAGCCTCTTCCTACCCCTCCAGTTTGTTTCATTGTGAGCTTGTTTGATTGGTTGAATTCGACGCCAAAGTTGGCCGTCTGAATTCATAATTTCCAAGTTAAATTTCATTTTTGAACCCGGGACTCCGGATTCAATTTCTGAGGACGTGGGCCCTGGCACGTTTTCATATAAAGTTTGTTAGATTTGGAGGACGTGGCCCTGACACGTATTTCGGTACAAAGTGAGCCCCATAGTCCGGGTCAACGGGATTTTTTGACGCCGGCTTATCGGAATCCAATTCTAGATATACCATTGGGTTCGTATCGTCATTCTGGACTCGTTGACATATAATTTGCTAGATTTTAGTGGACATTGGTTCCGACATGCATTTTGATGCAAGTCGGATACCAATATCCGGGTCAATGGATCATTTTGAGATCGGCTCATCGGAATCCAATTCCGGATATACCGTTGAGTTCGTATCGTCATTCTGGACTCGTTGACATATAATTTGCTGAGTTTTGAGGACATTGACTTCGACACGCTTTTCCGTGCAAATTGGTTTCCAATATCCGGGTCAACGGACCAATCTGAGATCGGGTCAACGGAATCCAATTCTGGATATACCGTTCGTATCGTCATTCTGGATTTATGGACATATAATTTGTTAGGTTTGGTAGACTAGTATTCTTGCACATTTTTCGGTACAAAGCGGGTCCGACACGGACACCGTTTTGATCCGAAATTACCTTTTTGCCCCTGTGTCCAAATTGGACTTATGGATAGGCTATCCTAGCTGATTTGACTATTCTGGACACGTTGGTAATGGCTGTTTTACCATCCGACAACATCTGTAGGTTTTTACCATATTATTATAATCTTTCTCCTTTTGTGGTATTTTGAGATCCATCGATTCCAGTGATTTCACAACCACTGAAATTGAATGTGTTGATCTCGTAGATGTTTGTAGAGAGTAGCTTAACACAGTTTGACCATGGTTGACTACTTTGACTGAACGTCGAAGTAGAGTCAATATTTGACCTAGGTTAGACTAGTTTTGACCTTGGTTGACCACAGTTGACTATTTTGACCAAAAGTCAACCGGAAGTCAACCGTAGCATAAAATTGACTAAAACTGGACCGAAGTTGACTAGTTGACCCAAAGTCAACTTTTAGTCAACGTTAGTCAAGTTTGACCTAGAGTTGACCTAAAATTGACCAGAGTCGACCAGTTGACCAAAAGTCAACTGTAAGTCAACCCTTGACTTGTCTTGACCTAGTTTGACTGAGTATGACTTGATTAACTTCCAAACCCTTATATTGATACAGTATTCCATCTATAGGTCCTCGAGGCACTGTTCTAGGACTCAGTTGACATATTCCACTAGATCGCAGGCAAGTATATTCTCTGATAACTTTTCCCAGTTTATGATAACTGTTATGATTCATGTACTTAGTGTAGATATACTTATTCCTGACACATGGTTCTCACGGACTGGTATTCCTGGATCTCGAAAAGAGGTGTTACTCATTGTTAGCTTGGGATGTATTGTGCAAGCTCCTTTGTAGCTCTTGTACAATATATGGTCACCGATTCTAGAGAAGATTAGCTCCCTTCTCATAGAATCCCGTGTAGTGACGTGTCCTGTTTGGATCCATTCTACCAATTGGGGGTGGAGGAGTAGTAGCGTATGCCTGTGATCAAATCCATCTTGTATTTTTGAACAGTGTTAGTCATATACCGCACTTATGACTAGCCAGGCCAGTTCTTACAGGTACCCAAGCCGATCACAAGTTGAAACTACTACTCACACACATTGGATAGATGGCTTACCATGATTTGTGTACATACCATGCTCAGTTCTACTTTCCTGTTCTAGCTCTAGCTCTACAGCTTACCATGCCATGATACATACATGTACACTCCATGATTTTATTGTATATGCTCTATTTACAGTCTTGTAGCTTTTATCCTATCCTGTGAACTGTTGTGAGATATATATGTACTCGTTCCCATTCTGACTGGATATGTTGATAAATTTTAGGAGATAGTTGTGCCATATTTGTTGGACTGCAGGATGATTCTAGCTGAGGTGGTTCTCACTGTTCCTCTATGTGAGTTACCTAGTAGTACCTTTAGTTATCTTGTTCTCCTTCTTTATTTTTTTTCCTGTCTTATGTTCTTTCTAGTAGTTCTAGATGTTCTTGTGTTTAGTTATCTTTCTTGTCTTATCTTCCTTAGATGTTGGATTCTGATTGAGTACATTAGAAGATATTAGTAGTTCATGGACCTTCTAGTTGTATTGTATATTTTTTTTGGGTACTAGACAGCGTTCTACCATCGATACTGCGGCGTAGGCTGGACGTGAGCCACGTATTCGTATCCGTATATTACGGGTGTGGGTCATGACACATTTTTAATGGTGGTCCATGCAGGTCTGTCTTTGCAATTAATGCGAAGTCGTGGTAGTACTTGAGTTTATCTGTACTACTGCGAGCCTGCCCTAGGATTAAGGTTGAGTAATGGAATATTTTAGGATTTGGTACTCAGTCACATATTAGGAACTCTTGATAGATTCTAGGGATGACCCCTGGGAATCTTATTTTGAAACTCTTCAAATCTATTCCCATTCGTTTCTATCCATCCTGATTCCTGATATCTCTCTCAGTTATCGTACTTTATTATTCTTTGGGATGAGTTTGTGGACCCCAGAGGAAAGGTATAAGTTGGACTTGTATATCATCTAGGTTGGGGAGAGAATATGATTTACCAACCTCGTATCATGGTCGAGGTTTGTTTTAGATTATATTCCACCATTTTCTATCTTGACATAGGTAGTACCCTCGGGACTTTCCCTGAGATTTCCTCTGAACCCTATCTCGGAAGTTGTTTCCGTTGTTTCTATTAACTTACCCTTGACTTGTTGTTGAATTTTAAATCTTATTATTCGTTGTTGACCTTTGATTTTGTTTTGGATAATTCTTTTAAGAATTGAGTTAAGATATCCTGATAAACATATTTTGGACGAGGACGATGAGAACAGTAAGTGTCTACTTTATTTATGGAGTTTAGAATTTATCGCAGTCATATTAGCTAGCGAGACAAGGACATGGAGCCCGATTTGGATATACTATCCTAGTTATGTCAATTAGATTCTCTTACAGCCATACCAGTTGGCGTGGTAAGGAATCTAGATGACATGATTATAGGGTGTATACCATAGTTATGGACTTCATTGTTTATTACCGCTATGCTTACTGGCGTGGCGAGAATTCTGGCAACATGATTTGGGATAGACGTGTATGGTTATCAGATCGTATCTTAAATTGATTTACTTGTTTTAACCTATTAGGCAAGAGAAGTTCCTGCTATTACTTCTGTTTTCCCATTCTTCTCTTCCTCATTGCATGATGATTTCCTCATCTTACCCTTACTTCCTCCGTCTTGATCAATTATGTCTTAGTTCCACCAATTACCTATCTCGTATATACTTCTGTCAGCCATACTTTGAAAACCTTGAAAATTTTAGAATTTTCATATCTTTTTATCTTGGGAGAAATCGAGGAAGTATCGTAATCATCCGTCTCGAAGTAGACATTGTTGGTAGTAGTCGAAGCAGAGCGAGATGATGACCCCGGCTTCCTCCTACGATCCCATATTCTGGTTTCTATGATAACAGAAGCAATTCAATTCTACATCCTTGATTTGTTTATTATATTTTGATATCGTGAGATTGATCCTCTCTGATTGACCAATGGATTCTGGTTGTCTAGTTTATCGTGCCAAAGAGTCTTGATTGTTGATTAAACTTAAATGGTTTCAAATTCTATTGTGATATGATTTCCTTCTTAGATGCTCGTGTCCAGACTTCGTTGATTTTGTTCTCCATCTTGCCCAAATTCTGATTTACTCAAAACTTGATCAATTTAAATCGTGCTGAGACTAAATTATTTATTTTTATCGTGATTGGACAATGCTATCATCACTCATGCTTTAAACTTTCGATTCAATTGGCAGATGACTAAATTCTATTCCAATCACGATTAGGCTTCATACTATCCTTGATTATGCCGGAGTCTTATGTTGGTCATGCCTAAACCGTTATACTTTTGACCAAGGTTGAGCTGACAGTATCTATGATCGTATTGAGATTCAATTTTGAGCATGTTTGGATTTTGAAACACTCGTGCCTATACTCTTTTCGACTTTGATTTGATTTTCTGATTGTATCTGAAATTTTCTTGTGCTTAATCATGCCTAGATGATCTAGCGTGACTAAGGCAACTTGGAGTTCCTTGATCGTAATTTTAACGATCATAACTATGCATATCATCTTGCTTCTAAATTGTGCTTTTAAGACCTTGATTTTGAATTCATGATTTATTCGTCATTCACAACTGAACTTGGATCTTGATCGTGCTTATGTGACCTATAATCTGATTTCTATCAATTCTATCTCCCAATCGTGCTATACTCAAATTTTTCTCTCCATTTGCTTCTCTTAGCCTTGTTTTAGATTATGACTATCCGACTTTGATTTTCATGATCTTGATAATCTTAACCCTAAATCTAATTTCATCGAGCTGAAATCCTGTTAATCAATGTTTGACTCGATTGTAACCGGACGAAGCTCAAGTTTTGATTTCGTTGTCATATCTAAATTGTGCCCCAATGACTTGACTTATTTCTGAAATCACGCATATATGATTTTGTTTGTATCATGATTCTATCGTACCAAATCCCTCATCGTGTCTAAACAATTTTAAATCGATTATCTTGATCGTGCAAAACTCGTCATTTTTGGATCGTGCCTAAAATATTGCCTAAATCTTCTATCATGTTTTAACCCCCACTACCAACCTTTAATTTCGAGGACAAAATTTTTGTAAGGTGGGTAGGATGTAAGACCCCTGAATTTTTGAAATTATTTTGAAATTTCTAAATGAATTTTTTTTTCGATAATTAATTTTTGATTTAATTAATTTTGATCATTAAATACTCTTTACCGTGACTTGGAATTCTAGAGCATCAGGGATGCCAGTCTCTGGAAACTTTCTTCTTGAAGTTTGTAGTAGACGAGATTATCTTCATGATGATATATCATGTCCCATTCGAACTTGCTCCCTTGTACTCTTTTTGCTTCGCGCAAGTTTGGGTCAATTTAGACCATTTAATTAATAATTGATTTCCCACTCTTTTTCTTGATCCTCATAAGCACGTTACCATGACTCTTAATCTAGGAGCACCAGACTAGTCTTTTTCTTGAAACCAACTTGTCATGCCTGATCTACTCGAGACGCTCTTCACCCATGACCTTCGTGTCCCACTCAGACACTCCATTTTGTGCTCTATTTCCTTTTGCACAACTTTCGGGTCAATTTAGGCCGATTAATTATCTACCGTGAAACCTGATTTAATTTCTAATTTAATTTCGGGACCCGACATCGATCCAATCCAGTCGACCCAATATATGGTCCTGGCCTGTTTTGAGTCTACTATGCACGTGCCACTTGCGTGCCACAGATTGGATCTCTCTTGTGCTCCCATTCCATTCGTAATTTTAATTGGTTTAATTTATTATTTAAATTAAATCTTGGCCCCAAGCTTGTCCAAACTTGGCCCAACACCCAACCCAATTTGGTGCAACCCCTGTCATGACTACCCATGCATCTCACTATTGTATTTGCCTACTTCCCTACTCAAAATATCTATTTCTCTCTCCTTGTATATATATACACACATATATATATACATATAATATATATACACATATATAAATATCATCCCTCTCTCTCTCTCTCTTCACTCCTACACACAAACACAAACACACCCCTCCCCATCACATCACACCCACTCCCCTCTCACATCAGCCGACTTCTCTCTCTCTATTCATTTTTTCTTTCTATTTCTCTTTTTTTTAATAACTCACATGTCTCTCTCTCACTCACATCTCTCTCTCAAACTCTCATTTTTTTCTTCTACTACACAGCAGCTCCTCCATCCCGACAGCCCCATGGCCGACCCCCCTCATCATCATCATCTCCATCCTCCTCATCCCGAGCTCACTCTCCTCCTCCTCACTTCACCATTCACACCACCCCATCATCACCTCCACGTACGACCACCATCATAGTCGAACACCCCCCCATCATCACCTCAACACCACCACCTCCACCATTAAACCGCCGCCACCACCATCTCCGACGTGCCCCCGCCCACCTCGTCGCACCGTCGCGCGCGCAGCCATGCGCTGCACAGAAGCAAAGCAAGCCGCAGCAGCAGCGCGTACAGTGCGCGCGTGTGCGGGCCTCCGTCGTACGCCGTCGTGCCGCCGCACGGCGCTGCCGCCGGCCGTCGCCGCCGTGGCCGGCCACCCCTGGCCCGGGCGCACCCTCCGGCGAACCCCCGTTGGCAGCGCCTTCCTCACCGGCGCGATACACGGGCGATTCGTGCATTTTGGACGAAATCCCGGCGTGACGCGCGCGGGATCAAGGGTGAAAGTTCGCTCCGGGACAGCGACTTCGTGCATGTTTTCTGGACGATCCGACGGTTGGATCGACGATTTCTTCGCTCCGTTACAATCTCGATATATAGCCTTCACTCCCCTGAAATTTTACCCGTTAATTTTGTCGTTTGATACATCAAACCGGCCACCAAGTTGACCGTTTAAATTGTGTAATTTTTGGACAGTTTTGTGGAGCCAAATTAGTCGGCTCGTAACTCTGTCTTTGCAGCTCCGGTTGGCGCACTACATGTTCCTGTGCGAAGCTGGTATAACCCTCTTCCTATCCCTCCAGTTTTGTTTCATTGTGAGCTTGTTTGATTGGTTGAATTCGACGCCAAAGTTGGCCGTCCGAATTCGTAATTTCCAAGTTGTTAAATTCTATTTTTGAACCCGGGACTCCGAATTCAATTTTTGACACGACCAGTAGACTCGTGACGTCGTTCTGGCACGTTTTCATATAAAGTTTGTTAGATTTGGAGGACGTGGACCCTGACACGTATTTTGGTGCAAAGTGGGCCCCACAGTCCGGGTCAACGGGACTTTTTGACGTCGGCTCATCGGAATCCAAATCCGGATATACCTTTGGGTTCGTATCGTCATTCTGGACTCGTTGACATATAATTTGCTAGGTTTTAGTGGACATTGGATCCGGCACGCATTTTGGTGCAAGTCGGATACCAATATCCGGGTCAACGGGTCATTTTGAGATCGGCTCATCGGAATCCAATTCTGGATATCCCGTTGAGTTCGTATCGTCATTCTGGACTCGTTGACATATAATTTGCTGAGTTTTGAGGACATTGGCTCCGACACATTTTTTCGTGCAAATCGGTTTCCAAATCCGGGTCAACGGACCAGTCTGAGATCGGGTCAACGGAATCCAATTCTGGATATACCGTTGGGTTCGTATCGTCATTCTGGATTCGTGGACATATAATTTGTTAGGTTTGGTAGACTAGTATTCTTGCACGTTTTTCAGTGCAAAGCGGGTCCGACACGGACACCGTTTTGACCCGAAATTACCTTTTTGCCCCTGTGTCCAAATTGGACTTAAGGACAGGCTATCCTAGCTAATTTGACCATTCTGGACACGTTGGTAATGGCTATTTCACCATCCGACAACATCTGTAGGTTTTACCATATTATTATAATCTTTCTCCTTTTGTGGTATTTTGAGATCCATCGATTCTAGTGATTTCACAACCACTGAAATTGAATGTATTGATCCTGTAGATATTTGTAGAGACTAGCTTGACCCAGTTTGACCATGGTTGACTACTTTGACTGAACGTCGAAGTAGAGTCAACATTTGACCTAGGTTAGACTAGTTTTGACCTTGGTTGATCACAGTTGACTATTTTGACCAAAAGTCAACCGAAAGTCAACCGTAGCATAAAATTGACTAGAACTGGACCGAAGTTGACCAGTTGACCCAAAGTCAACTATTAGTCAACGTTAGTCAAGTTTGACCTAGAGTTGACCTAAAATTGACCAGAGTCGACCAGTTGACCAAAAGTCAACTGTAAGTCAACCCTTGACTTGTCTTGACCTAGTTTGACTTAGTATGACTTGATTTACTTCCAAACCCGTATATTGATACAGTATTCCATCTATAGGTCCTCGAGGCACTGTTCTAGGACTCAGTTGACATATTCTACCAGATCGCATGCGAGTACATTCTCTGATAACTTTTTCCAGTTTATGATAACTGTTATGATTCATGTACTTAGTATAGATATACTTATTCCTGACACATGGTTCTCACGAACTGGTATTCCTGGATCTCGACAAGAGGTGTTACTCCTTGTTAGCTTGGAATGTATTGTGCAAGCTCCTTTGTAGCTCTTGTACAATATATGGTCACCGATTCTAGAGAAGATTAGCTCCCTTCTCATAGAATCCCGTACAGTGACGTGTCCTGTTTGGATCCATTCTACCAGTTGGGGGTGAAGGAGTAGTAGCGTATGCCTGTGATCAAATCCATCTTGCATTCTTGAACAGTGTTAGTCATATACTGCACTTATGACTAGCCAGGCCAGTTCTTACAGGTACCCAAACCGATCACAAGTTGAAACTACTACTCACACACATTGGATAGATGGCTTACCATGATTTGTGTACATACCATGCTCAGTTCTACTTTCCTGTTCTAGCTCTAGCTCTACAGCTTACCATGCCATGCTACATACATGTACACTCCATGACTTTATTGTATATGCTCTATTTACAGTCTTGTAGCTTTTATCCTATCCTGTGAACTGTTGTGAGATATATATCTACTCGTTTTCATCCTGACTGGATATGTTGATAAATTTTAGGAGATAGTTGTGCCACATTTGTTGGACTGTAGGATGATTCTAGCTGAGGTGGTTCTCACTGTTCCTCTATGTGAGTTGCCTAGTAGTACCTTTAGTTGTCTTGTTCTCCTTCTTTATTTTTTTTCCTGTCTTATGTTCTTTCTAGTAGTTTCTAGATGTCCTTGTGTTTATTTATCTTTCTTGTCTTATCTTCCTTAGATGTTGGATTGTGATTGAGTACATTGGTAGATATTAGTAGTTCATGGACCTTCTAGTTGTAGTGTATTTTTTTTTGGTACTAGACAGCGTTCTACCGCCGATACTGCGGCATAGGCTGGACGTGACCTATGTATTCGTATCCGTATATTGTGGGTGCGGGTCGTGACACATTTTTAGTGGTGGCCCATGCAGGTCTGTCTTTGCAATTAATGCGAAGTCGTGGTAGTACTTGAGTTTATCTGTACTACTGCGAGCCTGCCCTAGGATTAAGGTTGAGTAATGGAATATTTTAGGATTTGGTACTCGGTCACATATTAGGAACTCTTGATAGATTCTAGGGATGACCCATGGGAATCTTATTTCGAAACTTTTCGAATCTATTCCCATTCGTTTCTATCCGTCCTGATTCCTGAGATATCTCTCAGTTATCGTACTTTATTATTCTTTGGGATGAGTTTGTGGGCCCCAGAGGGAAGGTATAAGTTGGACTTGTATATCATCTAGGTTGAGGAGAGAATATGATTTACCAACCTCGTATCATGGTCGAGGTTTGTTTTAGATTATATTCCACCATTTTCTATCTTGACCTAGGTAGTACCCTCGGGACTTTTCCTGAGATTTTTCTCTGAACCCTATCTCGGAAGTTGTTTCCGTTGTTTCTATTAACTTACCCTTGACTTGTTGTTGAATTTTAAATCTTAATATTCGTTGTTGACCTTTGATTTTGTTTTGGATAATTCTTTTAAGAATTGAGTTAAGATATCCTGATAAACATATTTTGGACGAGGACGATGAGAACAGTAAGTGTCTACCTTATTTATGGAGTTTAGAATTCATCACAGTCATATTAGCTAGCGAGACAAGGACATGGAGGCCGATTTGGATATATTATCCTAGTTATGTCATTTACGTTCTCTTTCAGCCATACCGGTTGGCGTGTGTGAGTTCTGTCTCACTGTATCGGTATTTTATACGGATACGTGTTTATTTGAGCCGTATTTCGTACTTATCGATTTGCGTGATATTTTAAAATTTCTTAAGTGTAGGATTTCAGGACTTGATTTAACTTGGATTTGGTTTTATTTGGTTCGGTTCCACTTTGACTTGGTTTGGTTTGGTTTAGTTTGGGTTCTCATGAGAGGAGGTGTATGGTTTAGATTGAGTGGAGAGGAATGAATGGTGGAGATCACTTGAGCTTGTTATATAAGCCACTTTTCTCTCTCCCTCCTCATTCACCCTAATTCATTTATTTCCTACCAAAACCATAGCCATTAGAGAGAGGCAAGTACACCTTGCCGAACCTTGAACAAATTTATTTTTGTTTGTTCCATCTTCTTCCTTGTATGATTTTAAGCATGTTTAGAACTTGGAGTTTTTGATTTTACCGGGCGGATTGTGATAGATCTAGCTTTGTGGAAATTTTGGTTTTCATGGACTTTGACCTGTTAAACTTGCTTATTTTTGCTAACTGATGGTTCCATGTTGTAGAGAATTTTATTTTACCCAAATTTGACCTACGGGAGTCTGGGTTTGGATTCCTATTATGGTTTGGAGGAGCATGGAGGCCATGATATTTTTCATGGACATATTCTCTGTGGGAGCCATTAATTGCACTTTTGGCTGCATGAGCATTTTAGCTCTGAGCCGCATGGCCATTTAATTGAATATTTAATTGAGTTGGCCGCATAGGCTTAGTGCTTATTTGCTGGCCAGGCAAGTATTTATTTGCTGGGCCGCATGAGCATTTCCTTGCTTCCATTAATTGCATGCATTTGCAAGCACGTGCTTGCTTGCATTATTTTGCATGGCCAAAGTAATGTTGGCCGCATGGAAACAATTCACAGCCGCATAAGCTTTTATATTTAAATACATACTTTAATTGCATGCCTTAAGCCATTAGTATTAATAATTGCTTTAGCCATTAGTATTAATAATTGCTTTAGCCATTAGCTTTATTTCCATTTTTGCATGCATTAGCTAATTCATTGCATGCGTTAGCTATTTTTGCATGCTTTAGCTTTATGCTTGCATGTTTTAGCCTTAGCTAATAATGCAAGCTGCATGCATTCATATCATGGCCGCATGGTCTTTTCCTAATTATTGCATGCAATGCTTGCATGCTTAGCCATTTTGGCCGCTTGTATTATATGTTGGCCGCATAGGCTACCATCCAATGCATTAGTGGCCGCATGGGCTACTAGTTAGTGAGCTGGCCGCATGCATTACAAAGCATTTGCTGCATGGCCCTTTGCATGCTTATTTATTTATTTAAGCTAGCATTGCTTGCAAATGGCGGCCTTAGCCATTAATTGTTTACATTTTGGACGCATGGCCCCTTTCACTTGCATGGCCCCTTCCACTTGTATGGCTTATTAAATTATATGTAATCAGTGGCATGGCCGCATGGACATTGTACCTTAGACCTTGTATTTTAATATTGGCCGCATGGCTTTTCTTGAGCTGCATGTACTTGCATGATATATTATAATACTTGTCATTATTGCTTGGCCACGTGAACCATTTATTAAATGGTTCACGTGAACCCTTTATTTGCTGCATTTATTGTTGGGACCCACATGGCCTCTGTACTTGAGTGGCCACGTGCCCTTTTCTTTTGCTTGAGTGGATGCTTGCATTTATTGCGGGTCACACTCTCTTTGTCTTTCCTGATTGCATGAATATTTCTTGCTGGCATTTAATGTTGGCCGCATGGCCTCCCACCCATTCTTGCCAGCATGGCCCCCTTCAGTTATTTTTGCTGGCCGCATGGGTGGCCTCCCACTCTCTTTGGCCGCATGTGTGTTCTCCCACTTTTGGGCCGCATGGGGTCCACTTTGATTGTTAAAATGTTTTATTTGCCTAAATTGTGGTCAGAATTTCTTCCCACTCCCAACATAAAAGTTGTAGATCTTTTTCTTGGCTTCCAAAATATGTTATTTAATTATTTTATGCAAGTTTCTTTCATGGAGTTTCTGACTGCTATTGTGCATTTTCTATTCTGGCCTGAATTGCGACGACCCATTTAATAGCTTGTTATTTCTTTAATAATGAATTGCTTAACACGATAGTGACCCATTGTGGTGCACTCCAGATTGGTAACAAGATGAATGATAATGACTTGATGGTGGCCCGTCGTGGCGCACTCTTGATAAGTGATAATGATAACGACATGATAGTGACCCGCCGTGGCGCACTCTTGACATGATAAACATGACATGATACTCCTTGAAATGCTGTTGCGACGGCTAACATGACGTGACAAGTATAAATAACCTGGACACCGTGGGTGATTGTGTTTGTACAAGTGAACCAATATTGTCTTGCATCATGTCTAGGACATGAATCCCTGGTTTTCCACGGTCAGGGATTCATACTGAATCTGGCTAGGTTAATGACTAGATTGATCAAATAGTTCATGGATAATTTCCCAGTTACCTGTTGCCCCTTTGGTCTCGGCCTTATATATATATACATGGGATTTGTTGCTATCCGTCGAGATGAGCGCACTTCCAGCCCGCCGTCGAGTGTGGTACCTTAGGACACATGTATCTTACTACAGTGTGTCTGCTATATCATGCTATCTTTTTCTTTTCTTTGCTGGGATCACTCAGGTAGTAACAAACAGGTAACCGGACCTGGAGAAATCTCGCTGCATCTTGCTAGTAACTAAGGCTTGTGATAACCCTAGTTAGTTAAAGTATCAAGCCGTACTTATTGCTTGGCCGTGAATGTTGGATGGAGTTCAATCTGTCTAGTCTTGTCTTGATCTTGTACATGATTGTTACATGTTATGATTTCTTATTTTATCTTGCCGATAAATGGTGGGAGAAACCAAGTTCTGTTCAGACGAAGGGTTACAACCCCGGTCCTTGTTTGGTTTACGGGTTGTAACCTGGTTATCTGAATAGTCCCATGGTTATCTCATCGTATATCACCTTCCCAGTCTAAGTCTTGTCTAGATCCAGTTCCTAATTGTTCCAGGATAATAGTGGAAATGATTGTCACTCTAATGTATTATACTCTGTATTGTCACTCTCTCACTGTTACTTAATGATTGTCACCTCTAGCAATAAATAATCAGAGACCAAGTTCTGTTCAGGCGAAGGATTACAATCCCGGTCCTTGTTTGGTTTAAGGGTTGTAACCTGGCTTCCGGAACAGTACCGTCGTCCTCTCTTCGTATATTGCCTAGCTCTATTTATTTAGCATATTTTCCAGTTTACTTTATGTCAAATGATGATTTATTTACTGTCTTCCTATGATCGGGATGAGTACATTGTTAATGCACGAATCTCGATCCTCCTTTACTTATTACTTTCTCTCCCTGTTGATTGCCTATGATTGCTGGTTTTAAGTTCATAGTTCGGCCTCCTTTGTGGTACTTTCTATTTGGGGTCTGACCCCACTGGTTTTGCATGGCCAGGTTCTAATAGAAGAGCCCGAAGGATCTACCGCACCATCTACTCGACGGTGACCAGCCAGAGCACCAGAGTGCCTCAGTGGGTTTCTTCTTCATCCTCCCACTGATATGTAAATTCTCCTCTTGTAACGTTTAGCCCCGAGCACGTGTTTAGCTCGTGTTTTGGTATTTTCCTTGATATTGAAGCCTACGGGCATAAACATGATATGTGTATTCTAGACTATAGCTAGTCCTTATCATGTACGACTAATACTCTAGCTAGTCCTCAGTTCTGTAGTACTGGCTTCATAATCAGTCATGTATATATGGTTCGGGACGCCTTACTATTGTATGTATGATGATCGTACTCCTTGCTCTTGTATAATTGCCTGTGATTGAGATACCTAGGATTGTTAAACCATAGGATTGACTGATGGCTTGTAGAGTAACCCCCATGTCTTGACAGCTTATACGTGATTTCAGAGTATTAACGTACTTTGGAATTGCGTAGCTGGTTATGTCTGCCCCCGCTCTCCGGTATTCTGGTTCTGGGGCGTGACATGGCGTGGTAAAGAATCTAGATGACATGATTATAGGGTATACCATAGTTATGGACTTTATTGTTTATTACTGCTATGCTTACTGGCGTGGCAAGAATTCTGGCAACATGATTTGGGATAGACGTGTATGGTTATCAGATCGTATCTTAAATTGATTCACTTGTTTTAACTTATTGGGCAAGAGCAGTTCCTACTATTACTTCTGTTTTTCTATTCTTCTCTTACTCATCATATGATGATTTCCTCATCTTACCCTTACTTCCTCCGTCTTGATCAGTTATGTCTTGGTTCCACCAATTACCTATCTCGTATCTACTTCTGTCAGCCATACTTTGAAAACCTTGAAAATTTTAGAATTTTCATATCTTTTTATCTTGGGAGAAATCGAGGAAGTATCGTAATTATCCGTCTCGGAGTAGACATTTTTGGTAGTAGTCGAAGCAGAGCGAGATGATTACCCCGGCTTCCTCCTAAGATCCCATATTCTGGTTTCTATGATAACAGAAGCAATTCAATTCTACATCCTTGATTTGTTTATTATATTTTGATATCGTGAGATTGATCCTCTTTGATTGACCAATCGATTCTGGTTGTCTAGTTTATCGTGCCAAAGAGTCTTGATTGTTGATTAAACTTAAATGGTTTCGAATTCCATTGTGATATGATTTTCTTCTTAAATGCTCGTGTCCAGAATTCGTTGATTTTTGTCACGCCCCAGAACAAGAATACCGGAGAGCGGGGGCAGACATAGCCAGCTACGCAATCCTAAAATACGTTAATACTCTGAAATCACGTATAAGCTGTCAAGACATGGGGGTTACTCTACAAGCCATCAGTCAATCCTATGGTTTAACAATCCTAGGTATCTCAATCACAGGCAATTATACAAGAGCAAGGAGTACGATCATCATACATACAATAGTAAGGCGTCCCGAACCATATATACATGACTGATCATGAAGCCAGTACTACAGAACTGAGGACTAGCTAGAGTATTAGTCGTACATGATAAGAACTAGCTATAGTCTAGAATACACATATCATGTTTATGCCCGTAGGCTACAATATCAAGAAAAATACCAAAACACGAGCTAAACACGTGCTCGGGGCTAAACGTTACAAGAGGAGAATTTACATATCAGTGGGAGGATGAAGAAGAAACCCACTGAGGCACTCTGGTGCTCCGGCTGGTCACCGCCGAGCAGATGATGCGGTAGATCCTTCGGGCTCTTCTATCAGAACCTGGCCATGCAAAACCAGTGGGGTCAGACCCCAAATAGCAAGTACCACAAAGGAGGCCGAACTATGAACTTAAAACCAGCAATCATAGATAATCAACAGGGAGACAAAGCAATAAGTAAAGGAGGATCGAGATTCGTGCAGGACCAATACACTCATCCTGATCATAGGAAGACAGTATGTAAATCATCATTTAACATAAAGTAAACTGGAAAACATGCTAAATAAATAGAGCTAGGCAATATACGAAGAGAGGACGACGGTACTGTTCCGGAAGCCAGGTTACAACCCTTAAACCAAACCAGGACCGGGATTGTAACCCTTCGCCTGAACAGAACTTGGTCTCTGATCATTTATTGCTAGAGGTGACGATCATTAAGTGACAATCAGAGAGTGACAATACAGAGTACAATACATTAGAGGGACAATCATTGCCATCATTATCCTGGAACAATTAGGAACTGGATCTAGACAAGACTTAGACTGGAAAGGTGATATACGATGAGATAACCATGGGACTATTCAGATAACCAGGTTACAACCCGTAAACCAAACAAGGACAGGGGTTATAACCCTTCGTCTGAACAGAACTTGGTTTTTTCCACCATTTATCGGCAAGATAAAATAAGAAATCATGACATATAACAATCGTGTATAAGATCAAGACAAGACTAGACAGACTGAACTCCATCCAACATTCACGGCTAAGCAATAAGTACGGCTTGATACTTTAACTAACTAGGGTTATCACAAGCCTAGTTACTAACAAGATGCAGCAAGAATTCCAGGTCCGGTTACCTGTTTGTTACTACCTGAGTGATCCCAGCAAAGAAAAGGAAAAGATAGCATGATATAGCAGAAACACTGTAGTAAGATACATGTGTCCTAAGGTACCACACTTGACGGCGGGCTGGAAGTGCGCTCGTGTCGACGGATAGCAACAAATCCTATGTATATATATATAAGGCCGGGACAAAAGGGGCAACAAGTAACTGGGAAATTCTCCATGAACTATTTGATCAATCTAGTCATTAACCTAGCCAGATTCAGTATGAATCCTTGACCGTGGGAAACCAGGGATTCATGTCCTAGACATGATGCAAGACAATATTGGTTCACTTGTACAAACACAATCACCCACGGTGTCCAGGTTATTTATACTTGTCACGTTATGTTAGCCGTCGCAACAGCATTTCAATGAGTATCATGTCAGGTTTATCATGTCAAGAGTGCGCCACGGCGGGTCACTATTATGTCGTTATCATTATCACTTATCAAGAGTACGCCACGACGGGCCACCATCAAGTCATTATCATTCATCTTGTTTCCAATCTGGAGTGTACCACAACGGGTCACTATCGTGTTAAACAATTCATTATAAAGAAATAACAAGCTATTAAGTGGGTCGTCGCAATTTAGGCTAAGAATAGAAAATGTACAGTACAATCAGGAGTTCAATATCAAAATAAAAGAAACTTGCACAGTTAATTAATATTATATATATATATATATTCTTGAAGCCAAGGAAAAACTCTATAACTTTCATGTTGGGAGTGGGAAGAAATTCTGACCCCAATTCAGGCAAAATAAAGCATTTAAACAATCAAAGTGGACCCCATGCGGCCCAAAAGTGGGAGAACATACATGCGGCCAAAGAGAGTGGGAGGCCACCCATGCGGCTAGCCAAAGCTTATGCGGCCAGAAAATAACTGAAGGAGGCCATGCGGCCAAGAATGGGTGGGAGGCCATGCGGCCAATATTAATATGCAAGGTCCAAGGTACAATGTCCATGCGGCCATGCCACTGATTACATATAATTTAATAAGCCATACAAGTGGAAGGGGCCATGTGGCCAAAATATAAATGGCCATGCGGCCATGAATATATATGCGGCCAGCTAATTGGTAATGGCCAAAATACAAATGGCCATGAAATTTTCTAAGTAAGAGCATGCATGCAAAAGCATGCAAGCTAAGGCTCTAATATATTAATACTCTTATGCATGCAAAAAAAGCAAGCAAACTGAAACATGCAATGCATTTTCTTACGTATGCAAAGTGTAAGCAATGTGCTTAATACCAATGCTAATGGTTTATTTAATACTATTGCGACTGCAAGCACATATATAAAGGATAAGGGCCATGCTAAAACAATAGAGGGGGGAGAAAGAAGCATATGCGGCCAGGTTGTAGACCATGCATGAGGCTACAATTTGTAGGCCATACGGCCAAAATTAATTGCCTCACGCTGCCAGCAAAGAATGGCATCATGTGACAATTAATGCAAGCAAAAGCAACCAAAAAGGCCATGCGGCCACTAAAGCACAAAGGCCGTGCGGCCAAAATGCTAGCACAAGCCATTAAATGCTACTAAGGCCATGCAAACAATTACATGCATAAAATATATATGCATTAAATATTGGGATGCCAGCATTACAAGGCCATGCGGCTAAACACTATTTGCTAGTTCATGCAAATGCCAAGCCTATATGCGGTTGAGTACTGTTTCATGCGGCCAACTAATAAATGGCCAAAGATAATTAAATAATGCATTTCAATATAAAGGCCATGCGGCCAACTAATAAATATTCAATTAAATGGCCATACAGCTCAGAGCAAAATGCTCATGCGGCCAGCAAATATTTTTAGCGGCCATGCGGCCAGAAATATTTACTCATGCGGCCTGCAAATATCAAAAGTGCAATTAATGGCTCCCACAGAGAACATGTCCATAGAAAATACCATGGCCACCATGCTCCTCCAAACAACAATAGGAACTCAATTCCTGACTCCCATAGGTAAAATTTGGGTAAAATGAAATTCTCTACAACATAGAACCATCGGTTAGCAAAAATAAGCAAGTTTAACAGGTCAAAGCCCATGAAAACTAAAATTTCCACAAAGCTAGATCTACCACAATCCATCCGGTAAAATCAAAAACCCCAAGTTCTAAACATGCTTAAAATCATGCAAGGAAGAAGATGGAACAAACGAAAATAAATTTGTTCAAGGTTCGGCAAGGTGTACTTGCCTCTCTCTAATGGCTAGGGTTTTGGTGGAAAAGAAATGAATGAGGGTGAATGAGGAGGGAAAGAGAAAAGTGGCTTATATAACAAGCTCAAGTGATCTCCACAATTCATTCCTCTCCACTCAATCTAAACCATACACCTTCTCTCATGAGAACCCAAACTAAACCAAACCAAACCAAGTCAAAGTGGAACCGAACCAAATAAAACCAAATCCAAGTTAAACCAAGTCCTGAAATCCTACACTTAGGAAATTTTAAAATATCACGCAAATCGATAAGTACGAAATACGGCTCAAATAAATATGTATCCGTATAAAATACAGATACAGTGAGACGGGTCTCACAACTCTCCACACCTTAGAAAAATTCCGTCCTCGGAATTTCCTGAGGCTAGTCGAGCAAGATAACAAAACAAAAGCTCCTGGAAACTCAACAATCTCAATAAATCAAACAGGGCATATAAGTAAAGTAAAACAATCAGTAATGTAAATAAATACGTAAGCGGTAAATAAATGCACAAGAACAAATACAATCATGATCAAGAAGGGCTGGAGGCATGTGGATCAATATGTCTCCTGAGACAGTTGTGTAGAAACCAACGTCCTCGCTGGCCTAAGCTGACTTCCAAAAATGGATAAAAGTCAAGCCTCAAGGTAAGTTGGTACCAATGACTTAGTTCAAGACATGACTCTACCCAGGACGTATCATCGTAGTTGAAACAGATACATGAACCTTATCACCTGTCTCAAGATACAAAGACAGAAGCGGCTGGCTGATTCAGGATGGACTGACATCTCTGCCTGCATGCTGAGACTGATCCTCCATAACTGGCCTGGCTGAAGAATCCTGAGCTGCCCTCGGCAAAACACGAACAAGATAATCAGAAGGATCAAGAACAGTGCCCTTAAAAGTTGAAGGACACAAGATCAAATCATGGGAACAGGAATGATCAATGATCAAAACAGATATCAAGTCAAGTATCAGAGATAGAGAATAATCCGAAGGAGATCAATAAGGATAATCGTGATTGAGATATCTAAACATGGTAACCCCCAAAAATCTAAAAATCGAGACCTGCATGGGCCACCACTAAAACCATGTCACGCCCCAGAACCAGAATACCGGAGAGCGGGGGCAGACATAGCCAGCTACGCAATCCCAAAGTACGTTAATACTCTGAAATCACGTATAAGCTGTCAAGACATGGGGGTTTCTCTACAAGCCATCAGTCAATCCTATGGTTTAACAATCCTAGGTATCTCAATCACAGGCAATTATACAAGAGCAAGGAGTACGATCATCATACATATAATAGTAAGGCGTCCCGAACCATATATACATGACTGATCATGAAGTCAGTACTACAGAACTGAGGACTAGCTAGAGTATTAGTTGTACATGATAAGGACTAGCTATAGTCTAGAATACACATATCATGTTTATGCCCGTAGGCTACAATATCAAGGAAAATACCAAAACACGAGCTAAACACGTGCTCGGGGCTAAACGTTACAAGAAGAGAATTTACATATCAGTGGAAGGATGAAGAAGAAACCCACTGAGGCACTCTGGTGCTCCGGCTGGTCACCGTCGAGCAGATGGTGCGGTAGATCCTTCGGGCTCTTCTATCAGAACCTGGCCATGCAAAACTAGTAGGGTCAGACCCCAAATAGCAAGTACCACAAAGGAGGCCGAACTATGAACTTAAAACCAGCAATCATAGGCAATCAACAGGGAGACAAAGCAATAAGTAAAGGAGGATCGAGATTCGTGTAGTACCAATGCACTCATCCCGATCATAGGAAAATAATAAGTAAATCATCATTTGACATAAAGTAAACTGAAAAATATGCTAAATAAATAGAGCTAGGCAATATACGAAGAGAGGACGACGGTACTGTTCCGGAAGCCAGGTTACAACCCTTAAACCAAATAAGGATCGGGATTATAACCCTTCATCTGAATAAAACTTGGTCTCTGATCATTTATTGCTAGAGGTGACGATCATTAAGTGACAATCAGAGAGTGACAATACAGAGTACAATACATTAGAGGGACAATCATTGCCACCATTATCCTGGAACAATTAGAAACTGGATCTAGACAAGACTTAGACTGGGAAGGTGATATACGATGAGATAACCATGGGACTATTCAGATAACCAGGTTACAACCCGTAAACCAAACAAGGACCGGGATTGTAACCCTTCGTCTGAACAGAACTTGGTTTTTCCTACCATTTATCGGCAAGATAAAATAAGAAATCAGGACATGTAACAATCATGTATAGGATCAAGACAAGACTAGACAGACTGAACTCCATCCAACGTTCACGGCCAAACAATAAATACGGCTTGATACTTTAACTAACTAGGGTTATCACAAGCCTAGTTACTAACAAGATGCAGCAAGAATTCCAGGTCCGGTTACCTGTTTGTTACTACCTGAGTGATCCCAGCAAAGAAAAGGAAAAGATAGCATGATATAGCAGACACACTGCAGTAAGATACATGTGTCCTAAGGTACCACACTCGACGGCGGGCTGGAAGTGCGCTCATCTCGACGGATAGCAACAAATCCCATGTATATATATATAAGGCCGGGACCAAAGGGGCAACAGGTAACTGGAAAATTCTCCATAAACTATTTGATCAATCTAGTCATTAACCTAGCCAGATTCAATATAAATCCCTGACCGTGGGAAACCAGGGATTCATGTCCTAGACATGATGCAAGACAATATTGGTTCACTTGTATAAACCTAATCATCCACGGTGTCCAGGTTAATTATACTTGTCATATCATATTAGCCGTCGCAACAGCATTTCAAGGAGTATCATGTCAGGTTTATCATGTCATGAGTACGCCATGACGGGTCACTATCATGTCGTTATCATTATCACTTATCAAGAGTGCGCCACGACGGGCCACCATCAAGTCATTATCATTCATCTTGTTACTAATCTGGAGTGCACCACAACGGGTCACTATCGTGTTAAGCAATTCATTATAAAGAAATAACAAGCTATTAAGTGGGTCGTCGCAATTTAGGCCAAGAATAGAAAATATACAGTACAATCAGGAGTTCCATATCAAAATAAAAGAAACTTGCACAGTTAATTAATATTATATATATATATATATATATATTTTTGAAGCCAAGGAAAAACTCTACAACTTTCATATTGGAAGTGAAAAGAAATTCTGACCATAATTCAGACAAATAAAGCATTTAAACAATCAAAGTGGACCCCATGCGGCCCAAAAGTGGGAGAACATACATGTGGCCAAAAAGAGTGGGAGGCCATCCATGCGGCCAGCCAAAGCTTATGCGGCCAGAAAATAACTGAAGAAGGTCATGCGGCCAAGAATGGGTGGGAGGCCATGCGGCCAATATTAATATGCAAGGTCCAAGGTACAATGTCCATGCGGCCATGCCACTGATTACATATAATTTAATAAGCCATGCAAGTGGAAGGGCCATGCAACCAAAATATAAATGGCCATGCGGCCATGAATATATATACGGCCAGCTAATTGGTAATGGCCAAAATATAAATGGCCATGAAATTTTCTAAGTAACAGCATGCATGCAAAAGCATGCAAGCTAAGGCTCTAATATATTAATACTCTTATGCATGCAAAAAAAAGCAACCAAACTGAAGCATGCAATGCATTTTCTTACGTATGCAAAGTGTAAGCAATGTGCTTAATACCAATGCTAATGGTTTATTTAATACTATTGCTACTGCAAGCACATATATAAAGGATAAGGGCCATGCTAAAACAATAGAGGGGGGGAGAAATAAGCATATGCGGCCAAGTTGTAGACCATGCATGCGGCTACAATTTGTAGGCTATGCGGCCAAAATTAATTGCCTCACGCTGCCAGCAAAGAATGGCTTCATGTGACAATTAATGCAAGCAAAAGCAACCAAAAAGGCCATACGGCCACTAAAGCACAAAGGCCATGCGGCCAAAATGCTAGCACAAGCCATTAAATGCTAATAAGGCCATGCAAACAATTACATGCATAAAATATATATGCATTAAATATTAGGCATGCCAGCATTACAAGGCCATGCGGCTAAACACTATTTGCTAGTGCATGCAAATGCCAAGCCTATATGCGGCTGAGTACTGTTTCATGCGGCCAACTAATAAATGTCCAAAGATAATTAAATGATGCATTTCAATATAAAGGCCATGCGGCCAACTAATAAATATTCAATTAAATGGCCATGCAGCTCATAGCAAAATGCTCATGCGGCCAGCAAATATTTTTAGCGGCCATGCGGCCAGAAATATTTACTCATGTGGCCTGCAAATATCAAAAGTACAATTAATGACTCCCACAGAGAACATATCCATGGAAAATACCATGGCCACCATGCTCCTCCAAATAACAATAGGAACCCAATTCCAGACTCCCATAGGTAAAATTTTGGTAAAATGAAATTCTCTACAACATGGAATTATCAGTTAGCAAAAATAAGCAAGTTTAACAGGTCAAATCCCATGAAAACCAAAATTTCCACAAAACTAGATCTACCATAATCCACCCGGTAAAATCAAAAACTCCAAGTTCTAAACATGCTTAAAATCATGCAAGGAAGAAGATGGAACAAACAAAAATAACTTTGTTCAAGGTTCGGCAAGGTGTACTTGTCTCTCTCTAATGGCTAGGGTTTTGGTGGAAAAGAAATGAATGAGGGTGAATGAGGAGGGAGAGAGAAAAGTGGCTTATATAACAAGCTCAAGTGATCTCCACCATTCATTCCTCTCCACTCAATCTAAACCATACACCTCCTCTCATGAGAACCCAAACTAAACCAAACCAAACCAAACCAAACCAAGTCAAAGTGGAACCGAACCAAATAAAACCAAATTCAAGTTAAACCAAGTCCTGAAATCCTATACATAGGAAATTTTAAAATATTACGCAAATCGATAAGTACGAAATACGGCTCAAATAAATACGTATCCGTATAAAATATCGAAACAGTGAGACGGGTCTCACAATTTTGTTCTCCATCTTACCCAAATTTTGATTTACTCAAAACTTGATCAATTTAAATCGTACTGAGACTAAATTATTTATTTTTATCGTGATTGGACAATGCTATCATCACTCGTGCTTTAAACTTTTGATTCAATTCTGGAAAATGACTAAATTCTATTCCAATCACGATTAGGCTTCATACTATCCTTGATTATGCCGGAGTCTCATGTTGGTCATGCCTAAACCGTTATACTTTTGACCAAGGTTGAGCTGACCGTATCTATGATCGTATTGAGATTCAATTTTAAGCATGTTTAGATTTTGAAACACTCGTGCCTATACTCTTTTCGACTTTGATTTGATTTTCTGATTGTATCTAAAATTTTCTTGTGCTTAATCATGCCTAGATGATCTAGCGTGACTAAGGCAACTTGGAGTTCCTTGATCGTAATTTTAACGATCATAACTATGCATATCATCTTGCTTCTAAATTGTGCTTTTAAGACCTTGATTTTGAATTTATGATTTATTCGTCATTCACAACTGAACTTGGATCTTGATCGTGCTTATGTGACCTATAATCTGATTTCTATCAATTCTATCTCTCAATCGTGTACTCAAAATTTTCTCTCCATTTGCTTCTCTTAGCCTTATTTTAGATTATGACTATCCGACTTTGATTTTCATGATCTTGATAATCTTAACCCTAAATCTAATTTCATCGAACTGAAATCCTGTTAATCAATGTTTGACTCGATTGTAACCGGACGAAGCTCAAGTTTTGATTTCGTTGTCATATCTAAATCGTGCCCCAATGACTTGACTTATTTCTAAAATCACGCACATATGTTTTTGTTTGTATCATGATTCTATCGTGCAAAATCCCTCATCATACCTGAACAATTTTAAATCGATTATCTTGATCGTGCAAAACTCATTATTTTTGGATCGTGTCTAAAATATTGCCTAAATCTTCTATCATGTTTTAACCCCCACTACCAACCTTTAATTTCGAGGACGAAATTTTTATAAGGTAGGTAGGATGTAAGCCCCCTGAATTTTCGGAATTATTTTAAAATTTCTAAATAAATTATTTTTTGATAATTAATTTTTGATTTAATTAATTTTGATCATTAAATGCTCTTTACCGTGACTTGGAATTCTAGAGCATCAGGGATGCCAGTCTCTGAAAACTTTCTTCTTGAAGTTTGTAGTAGACGAGATTATCTTCATGTTGATATATCGTGTCCCACTCGAACTTGCTCCCTTGTACTCTTTTTGCTTCACACAAGTTCGGGTCAATTTAGACCATTTAATTAATAATTAATTTTCCACTCTTTTCCTTGATCCTCATAAGCACGTTACCATGACTCTTAATCTAGGAGCACCAGACTAGTCTTTTTCTTGAAACCAACTTATCATGCCTGATCTACTCGAGACGTTCTTCATCCATGACCTTTGTGTCCCACTCAGACACTCCATTTTGTGCTCTATTTCCTTCGCACGACTTTCGGGTCAATTTAGGCCAATTAATTATATACCGTGAAACCTGATTTAATTTCAGGACCCGACATCGATCCAATCCAGTCGATCCAATATATGGCCCTGGCCTGTTTTGAGTCTACTATACACGTGCCACTTGCGTGCCACAGATTGGATCTCTCTTGTGCTTCCATTCCATCCGTAATTTTAATTGGTTTAATTTATTATTTTAATTAAATCTTGGCCCCAAGCTTGTCCAAATTTGGCCCAACACCCAACCCAATTTGGTGCAACCCCTGTCATGACTACCCATGCATCTCACTATTATATTTGCCTTCTTTCCTACTCAAAATATCTATTTATCTCTCCTTGTATATATATACATATATATATATACATATAATATATATACACATATATATACATATATACACATATCTATTTCTCTCTCCTTGTATACATTGAAGTGCAACCCACCTTGCAATATGGTCATGACTGTCTAGATGTATGAGGGTTTATCTACAATCCATCAGTCTCTTATGGTCAAGAACAATCCTAGTGTATCAATCTCACGCAAACAAATAGATATTACAAGATGTTAGATCATCAGACATACAAAGTAAGGTATCCCAAACATTACATATTCAGATGAAGCTAGTCATACAAAATACGAAGTACTAGAAAGAGTTAAGTCATACATGATTAATCCTAGGATTTGTCAATCATGTTACAGCCCTTAGGCAGACATAAATAAAATTGCAATACGAGCTAACACTTGCTCGGTGGTTAAATGCCTCAAAAGAATAATTTTATGATATAGTGGGAGAGCAAAATAAGAAAAGTCACTCGTTGTCACGGTTACTCCTAGTGTGCACCATCTGGCTGGAAGGCAGTTAGATCCTCGGGTATCACTCCGAAATCTAGCCATACAAAATCAGCTGGATCAGACCCCAGAAAGAGCAAGTACCATAAGGAAAGCTCCACTTATGAACTAAAAACCAGCATATAATGAAAAAAAGAACTGATACAAGCAATATATTGACAATAACATAAATAACAAGAGCTAAAGTGAACATACTTGCTTGCATCAGGAAGAACAAGAGTTGAAATATAATTTTTATATTAATCATGAGACAATCATTCAGGCACGGCCAATCAAGTCCAACGGCTTGCTATCATTAGCTAGCTAGAGTTATCACAGGCCTAGTTACTAACAAGATGCAGTTGAGATATTCCCGTAGTCGCAAGCCATGCAGACTATCCAAGTTATCCAGGCGGGGGTTACAAGAGTTACAAGAGTTTACAAGATTACTGGTGTACTTTGGTACTTATGATTCAAGAAATGCAACACATGACAGTGTGCTGAAAATGTGTCCTACTCGACGGTATACTACAAGTCCACAGGTGTGGCCGGGATAACGGGATCGCCTGTAACTAAAAAATATCTCTATATGAACTACTTGATCAGTCTATTCGTTTAACCTAGTCTGATTCATTACGAATCCCTGACTTTGGTAACCAGAAATCTGTGTCCTAGACATGATGCAAGACGAGACAGGTAGCTTGTACAATCACAATCAGAAAAATTAACCATGGTGTCATGACAAGAGTTATACTTAGCAAGATAAGAATAGCTATCGCAACAGCAATCCAGATTTTACATGTCATGTCAGGTTTAGTTGTCATGTCAATATTTCTTGTCAGGAGTGTGCCTCGACGGACCACTATCAAGATTATCAAGACGGGATCATATTATCATGTTCAAGTTCAAGTTCATGTTACTAGCTCAAGATTATCAAGTCGGGTCATTACAATTTAGGCCAAGTATAGAAAAACATACTGTGAAACCCGCAACCTGGTTTTCTGGAATTTTTGGATAAATTGGAATTGTTGTCTTTTTTTGGATAATTGTCAGATTTTGTTTTGTCAGCTTAGTCCTAGACTTCCAGCTAGAATTTTAGTCTTATAATAATAATAATAATAATAATAATTATTATTATTATTATTATTATTATTATTATTATTATTATTATTATTATTATTATTATTATTAGTCGGTTAGGAAAAATCTATGTTTTAAATGATTATTGGATTTTTGATTGTGGCCTGTCCCGATCCCGTGCCCAGGGATCCGACCCCGAGCCTGAACCCAACTTCGTTTCCCGTCCCAAATCCATCATTAAATCCTTTAATTAATTATTAGCCTTATATATATATATATATATATATATATATATATATATATATATATATATATATATATATATATATATATATATATATATATATAATTATATTTATGGTTAAGAGGAAAAAGAAAAGAAAAAAAAAACTAAAAACCCCACGACCTGGTTTCCCCACGACCAAGCCGCCCCCCCCATTTGCTCCTCTAATCTCTCTCTCTCTCCCACGAGCACTCTTCAAAAACCCACCACCACCACTCTCACAAACACCAGCTCTCTCTCTCATTCTTATTCTCTTTCCCAACCTTTTCCCACTCACTCACACTATCCTCTCCCCAAGCCCCACCGCTCTGAATCCTGACCCGCCGACCTCCCTCCGACCCGAGCCAGCCCGTGCGCCCGCCTCCCAGCCGTGCCCTGCTGTGTTCGACCCCGCACGGCTCCCGTGCGCGGGATCCTGACAACCCCCTTGGCGCTGTCCGCCGCAGCCGTCTCCCAGCAGCTCTCACCCTGAGGCCGCACCCGTCTTCCGTCGGCCCGATCCCGCGGCCGCCTTTCCTGACGACCCCCTCGTCCGTGCCGGATCCCAACCACCGGCCGAGCGCCTTTCCCGGTAGCCGCACGCCCGGCCAGTGGCCTTCCCGGCGTGACCCGAGTTTTCGGCCGCCCCCGTGCTGGCCGACTTCCCTTCCGAAGCGCCTTCCAGCACTGACCCGCGAGCCGGGCTTGGTGGAAGCTCCTGTATTACGCTCTCCATACCTCCTGTACGCTGTTCTGACGTTGTTTCCTGTTAACACTCCGACCTCCTCCGCGTGCTTCTGGACCGTTCCAAGTCGATTCTTTTCCCTATTTTCTTGCATCTGAGAGCTCTAGCCGAGCAACCGAGGTATAATCCCGTGTCCCTCATGTAGCTTAGTCGATGATGACGTGGTCCCGTCCCCGTTACGAGGATCGGTATTTGATATTGTTGCGTTAGGGGATACACGATTTCGTTGGTTTCGTCGCAGCGTAGTTTCTCTTTAGTACTGTATGCTTTGGATTATTTCTTTTGGGTCTGGGTATTATTTTGTGTGTTATGGTTTAATCCCTTGGGTTGGTTATTGCTTGGGATTTATGTGCTGTGGGTTTATATCTTAGGCTATGACTTGCCTCGGTGGCTTTGGAGATTGGTATTTGGGTGGTATGGTTTTGAGTGTTGTTTAGTATTTCAGGTTGTTATTGGTGTGGGTTTTGTACCGCCTATGTGGCTAGGTCGTCCTAGTTACAGAGGAGGTGCTGCCCAAATTTTTGGAAAGTATTTTTTTAAAAATAATATTTTATAAGTTCCATAATTTTTGTATATCAAAACCTATTTCTAAAACCCTGGTCCTTGCAAATAGTTTTATTGGTTTTGATTTGGTTTAAAGTGTTGGTTGGTTAGTTTCTGTATCCCCTGTAGACGACGATCGTATCGGTCGGATGAGCCTCGGCGACACGTAAACGCTACAGGATTTACTGTACGTTGCGGCATTAGCCAACAACGTGAGAATTGCATGACCAAGTCAGAGACGTCCCAATTTTTCTATAAATTATATTTAATTATATTTTATTTTAGAACTGGATACTGGCCTTTAGTATTTTAGGTGTAGGGCCTCGGCCTTCTGTTTGGACCGCTTCACGACACTCAGAGCTCGCCTCAGATATTAATTTAATTAATTTGTTGTAAGGGCATAAGCCCAGTTTTTCTTTTATTTTTCTGTGGCCCTGTATTGTGTAGCTTAGATTTTTCTATTTCTTTTCTGAGTTGGTTATTTGCGTAGCTAGACGTATAAATTATAAAGTGGATATTAATTACTTTGTACAAAATTAATAAGATTTTCTCATACTAAGTTAACGAATAAAGATTCCTAATAATTTAACTACTTCATGTTTTATCACTTAAAAGACCACTTAGTTTTATATATATTATAAAAATACAATGTTTTGCGAAATAATTGAAAAATACGATTTTTTTTAATTAATCAGTAAATCAATTCACTCCGTTAATTGATAACAATTGTAGCTCGTGACGATAGACGAATTTTGGTAGTTTAATTAAAATACTTAAAACTTGACTAGGATCTCCTTCTAGAAATTGCAACTAGCACACCTAGTTCTGACTCATCTATGTTACTAAGTCAGGATTCTCAACTGTAGGATTTCGAGGATGTATTTGACTTCATCCCCGGTACCGACATCATATTCCAGTCATTAAAACAAAGGCAAGTTACGGTTATGTTTTCTTGCATTTTATTTAGTAATTGTCATGATTGTATGCTTAAACCTCATTGCTACACTGAACTCTCTCCTTGAGTTCGATTATTGATTGTGGGGATATATTGGAGGAGTAGTGTAGCGTTTATGACCAATACCCTCATATTGCATTATTGCGTGAGCTTACCCCTCTTACACAGAGGGATAAGCCGTATCGTATCGCTAGGATGCTATTGTACAACCCAAGCCGGTCAAAGACGTTACCTATTCAAATCACATTGTTTCAAATATTGAATTGCTAAAAATTGCTAGAAAATATTGTTCAAAGAATTTCAACTGTTTAAAATTGTATCTTTCCATTATTATTTAGAATGTCGGATTATGTACTCGTACTTGCTCCTTTTCTGACTGGATCCTCCATAGGTGATGTTGATGATGCTGAGCTATTGTTCAATAGCTACTATAACCCAGTATTATATCCTATTGTGTTGCCAGAGTCACCCTTGGCGGATGCAGAACCTGAGGCCGATGAGCCGACCATTTAGCTAGTTGTTTTCCAGTTAGCAAGTTTTATGTATTGGAGTTTGTTGATTTGAATTCAGTATTTTATTTTAGTACTTTCATTTTCAGTTGTACTTCTCTTTGTTGAATATTAAAAGTTTTAAAAATTTCTGTATATTCAAGTTATGACAAATGTATGAATGTTGTTGTGAATACCTACATATAGAACAGCTTACTGCCGCCGTCTTACAACGGTGCAGGCTGGGCATGATCCGGTTCGACCCAATAATTTAGGATCGGGTCGTGACATGTTTTTAGTGGTGGCCCATGCAGGTCAGAAACAACAACTTAGGTAAACATATCTAGAAACAATTAGAACATTAATTTATCACAACATAGGACCAGAATATACTATAAGTAAGTATTTTTGTTTGATTATAGACTGGTAGGATACCTTGCTTATGTATTGCATCCTAAACCTTCCAGAGTATGGCCAAAGGAAAGACCACCCGCTCCGGCCCTGCTGACGATGAGGTGTCATCTACCAATCATACCCCACCTCCTTAAGCACGCCCGGGCCCTCCTTCTTTGCAGCTGACTAACCGTCCCCACGCTGCACCCGCACCCTGCCCCGTTTATGCTACTACAGCACAAACGGCAGAACCTGCACATCCCCGAACTGAGCCGCAGTCCCCTGCAGTAGTGCCCGCACCAGCTGTCCCACCAGTACCGATGGACCCCACCGAGCTCGTAGGCCTGCTACGAGGAGTACTGGAGGCCCAGAGAGCCCAAGCTGAAGCCCATCGCGAACAGATCGCAGCCCAAGCTGAAGCCCATCGCGAACAGACCGCGATCATGAGAGAAGGCATAGAGAATGCCCACAACGTGGCTATGGCTGCCCTCGAGAGAGGAGGAACAGCTCAATCGGAACCAAAGCCTGCTAAGGTAAACATAAATCTAAGAGTTAATTTATGTATCATTAAGGTCATTCAATTTGATAGGAGACATATTATTATGTGAAGGTCGGCACTATCGAGAACTTTAAGAAGCAGGACCCTTGACCCTTCAAGAGAACCGAGGGAATCATCTATGCCGACGAATGGCTCGACGGCATGGAGCGTCTCCTCAGCATCGCTCGACTACCCGACGACCTCCATGTCGAAGCAGTAGGACTCCAGCTACGAGATGTAGCAAGCACCTGGTATCGGAATGAACCCCGACTCCAGGACAAGCAGCTTGACTGAGACACCTTTAAGAGGTTGTTCCGCAGGAAGTTCTTCCCAACATCAAAGTTGTGGGAGATGGAAAGACAGTTCCAGGATCTGAAACAAGGAAACATGACGGTTGGAGAGTATACAGCAGAGTTCGACCGACTTAGCCATTTTGCCAAGAACTTGGTTGCTGACCCCGCGAATCGTGCTAAGAGATTCAGGTATGGACTAAGAAAAGATATTTTGGTTGTTGACCCTGCGGATCGTGCTGAGAGATTCAGGTATGGACTAAGGGAAGATATTCGCACCCCTGTGATCGCAGGCGGCGCCAAAACGTACGAGAAGATTCTGATACGAGCCCAGGAAGTGGAGAAGAGCCAGCCTTTTCGTTCAAAAATGGAGTATCCTGGAACTAGCAACTTCTAGGGTAACCAAAAGAGGCCCAACCATAACAACAACAACAGGCCTTCTCACCACCACCACCAGCACCATCAGGCAAGGACCAGTGACAGAGCGCCTCAGAAGCAGATCCCTGCCTGCGACTTCTGCAAGAGGCCAGGACATCAGGCGAACATCTGCAGGAAGAAACTGGGACACTACCTAGTTTGTGGGTCTGCCACCCACCAAGTGAGTGACTGCCCCACAGCATTCATCCAGACCGGAGCAACTCAGCAAAGAGCTCCTCTACCCACCCAGCAATAACGGTTCGGGCAACATCAGCAGAAGACCGGGCGAGCTTTTGCCCTAGCAGCAGACGAGCAAGAACCAGAGCAGGAACCTACCGCTGATGTCATTACAGGTTCTATTTATGTGTTTTTACATCCTGCTCTAGCATTTTTTGATTCGGGTACATCACACAGTTTTATATTATCAAAGTTCATTTCTGCATACCACCTAGTTATAGGATTTAGCAAGATAATAAGTAAAGTTATGACCGGTGGTGGACCCATACCTATCACCGAGACATGTAACTGCCCCATAAATATCTCAGGACACAAATTCTTAGCACCCTTAATTGTGATGCCCTTGCCCAACTATGATATAGTCCTAGGGATGGACTGGTTAAGTGAGCAGTATACGCTGATAGATTGTCACAGAGGATGTGTAATCTTCAGTCCACCAGGAGAACCGGAGTTTGAAATCTCTCGAGCTCCGAAAGACATAAAGTGTGTTCCCTACTCCTCTATCACCGAAGAACCCGGGCCTCCTCACCCTATCATAGCAGAATTCATGGATGTCTTTCTAGATAGTCTTCCGGGATTGCCGCCAGACCGAGGTGTGGAATTCACCATCGACCTAGTTCCCTGCTCTTCCCCTATTTTTCGAGGATGCTACAGAGTCAACCCCAAGGAGGCAAAGGAGATGAAGGACCAGATTGACGAAATAAAGGCCCAGGGGTTTATCAGAGATGGAGCTTCACCCTGTAGAGCGCCAGTTTTGTTCGTGCCCAAGAAGGATAGAACCGTACGGATGTGCAATGATTACCGGGCGCTGAACAACATCACCATCAAGAACAAGTACCCTCTGTCCCGGATCGATGACCTGTTTGATCAACCGAGTGGAGCTAAGGTATTTTCGAATATAGATCTCAGGTCTGGCTACCATCAAATTAAGGTCAGGATGGAGGATATTCCAAAAACGGCGTTCAACACCAAATATAGACAATATAAATTTTTGGTCATGCCGTTTGGACTGACGAATGCCCCTGCGGTATTTATGAACCTTATGAACAAGGTCTTCCATGAATATCTGGATCAGTTTGTTGTTGTCTTCATCGATGACATTCTGATCTACTCGAAGACTGAAGAAGAGCATGAAGAGCACCTGAGGAAAGTTCTGAAAATTTTAAGGAAGGAGAAGCTCTATGGTAAGCTATCTAAATGCGAATTCTTCTTAGACAAAGTGGATTTTCTAGGCCTTGTTGTCACAGGAGAAGGAATTTCGGTAGATCCAATGAAGATAGCTGCTATTGAGAAGTGGAATGCACCAAGTTCAGTTGCAGAAATCAGAAGCTTCTTAGGCTTAGCTGGCTACTACCGAAAATTTGTAAAGGATTTCTCTAGGATTGCTGAACCGATGACGAAGCTCACCAGGAAGAACGAAGAATTTGTTTGGTCTGAAGCTTGCCAGTCAGCATTTGAGGAACTGAAGAAGAGACTTACAACGGCGCCGATACTTGCGCTACCCTCAGGTACCGGCAGTTTTTCAAACTACAGTGATGCTTCCGGTAAAGGACTGGGCTGTATTCTTCAACAACACGGAAAAGTAATTGCTTACGCATCTAGGCAATTACGGACTCATGAGAAGAACTATCCTACGTATGATTTGGAGCTTGCAGCGGTTATATTTACATTGAAGTTGTAGAAGTACTACCTCTATGGAGAGAGAGTAGAAATATTTATAGACCGCAAAAGTCTTAAATATGTTTTCACTCAGAAGGAGCTGAACATGCGACAGAGACGATGGCTGGAGCTGATGAAGGATTTCGACATCAACCTGCAGTATCATCCGGGTAAGGCTAATGTTGTTGCAGATGCACTTAGTTGATACCCGATGGCAATGTTCTTGACCAAGGAGCGGCATTTGCTGGAAGACATGGAAAAGCTTGGACTGGAGATTGTACTGCCCGAAGAAGAAATGAAGAAACTGGGAAGAGAAGCCATTGTACCAGGAGCTGATTCATCAATGATGCAGTTGCAAGTGCGTTCAAATCTAATAGACAGAATTAAGGGGGCACAATTCCAAGACGAGACGCTTTGCAAACTCAGAGATCAAGTGCTGGCAGGAACACTTGAAGGATTCTCAATCGCCAGCGATGGAGCACTGAAGCACGGTACGAGGCTTTGCGTACCAACTGGCGAACTGAGGAACGAGCTGATGCAAGAAGCGCCAGTCGCAGTATTCCATACATCCAGGAGCTAACAAAATGTATCGAGATATGCGTACTATAGTATGGTGGTACAGAATAAAGAAGGACGTATCCAGGTATGTAGCTAGATGCTTAATTTGTCTATAAGTGAAAGCTAGCAGACAGAGACCAGTAGGACTGTTGCAGGCGCTAGACATCCCGGAGTGTAAATAGGAACACATAATGATGGACTTTGTGTCAGGACTGCCTCGATCCCAAGGAGGAAAGGATGCCACTTGGGTTATCGTGGATTGACTGACGAAGTCAGCCCACTTTATTCCCTTTAAGGTGGGCCTATCCACCGAGAAGTTGGCGGCACTGTATATGCGGCATATCTACCGGATTCATGGAGTTTCGATAAGTATCGTATCTGACAGGGATACCAGATTCATCTCTCACTTCAGGAAGAGCTTGCACGAGAGTTTGGGAACGCAACTGAAGTTCAGCACCACCTACCATCCCCAGACTGACGGACAATCGGAGAGAACAATCCAGACGCTAGAAGACATGCTGAGATCTTATGTCTTAGAATTTAGAGGGTCTTGGGAAGACCATTTGTACTTGGTAGAGTTCTCCTACAACAACAGCTACCAAGCTAGTATAGGTATGACTCCGTTCGAGGCACTTTATGGACGTCGTTGCCGCACTCCACTTGCTTAGGACGACGTAGGAGAAAGGGTATTGCTTGGACCTGAGATGGTGACCGATGTAGAAGAGAAGAAAAAGATGATTAGGGACAAGCTCAGGATTGCCCAGGACAGACAGAAGTATTGGTCAGATAGCAGCCGACGGCCGTTGGAGTTTAAAGAAGGTGACAGTGTGTTCGTGAAGATCTTCCCTACCAGAGGAACCATCCGTTTCAGCAGAGCAGGAAAGCTAAGTCCCAGGTATATTGGTCCTTTTGAAGTACTGAACAGGATTGGAGAAGTAGCTTATCGGGTGGCTCTACCCCCAAGTCTCGAAGGCGTCCACAACGTCTTCCATGTTTCACAGCTGAGATGCTACATCCCGGACCCGAGCCACATCTTGGACCATTTGGAGCTGGAAATTGGATCCAGCCTCACAGTGCCAGAGAAGCCAGTGGCAATATTAGACAGAGGAGAGAAGAGAACCAGGAACTCTGTGACGCCGATAGTCAGAGTTATGTGACGGCAAAACTCTCCAGGCGAGTCTACCTGGGAGCGAGAAGATAGGATACGGAAGCAGTATCCGTATCTGTTTGAAACTTGAGGTAATTTTCCAACCCTATACTTTAATTTCGAGGACAAAATTTTCTAATGAGGGAAGGTTGTGAAACCCGCAACCTGGTTTTCTGGAATTTTTGGATAAATTGGAATTTTTGCATTTTTTTAGATAATTGTCAGATTTTGTTTTGTCAGCTTAGTCCTAGACTTCTAGCTAGAATTTTAGTCTTATTATTATTATTATTATTATTATTATTATTATTATTATTAGGTTAGGAAAATTCTATTTTTTAAATGGTTATTGGACTATTGATTGTGGCCTGTCCCGATCCCGTGCCCAGGGATCCGACCCCGAGCCTGAACCCAACTTCGTTTCCTGTCCCGAATCAATCCTTAAATCCTTTAATTAATTATTAGCCTTAGATATATATATATATAATTATGGTTAAGAGGAAAAAGAAAAAAAAATTAAAAACCCCACGTCCTGGTTTCCACACGACCAGGCCGCCCCCCCCATTTGCTCCTCTATTATCTCTCTCTCCCACGAGCAATCTTCAAAAACCCACCACCACCACTCTCACAAACACCAGCTCTCTCTCCCTCATTCTCATTCCATTTCCTAACCTTTACCCCTCTCACTCACACTCTCCTCTCCCCAAGCCCCACCGCTCCGGATCCCGACCCGCCAACCACACTCCGACCCGAGCCAGCCCGCGCGCCTGCCTTCCGGCCGCGCCCTGCTGCGTCAGATCCCGCACGGCTCCCGTGCGCTGGATCCCGACAACCCCCTCGGCGCTGTCCGTCGCAGCCGCCTCCCAGCGGCTCTCACCCTGAGGCCGCACCCGTCTTCGGCCGGCCCAATCCCGCGTCCGCCTTCCCCGGCGACCCTCTCGCCCGCGCCGGATCCCGACCGCCGGTCGCGCGCCTTTCCCGGTGGCCGCCCGCCCGACCAGCGCCTCCCCGGCATGCCCCGAGTTTTCGGCCGCCCCCATGCCGGCCGACTTCCCGTCCGCAGTGCCTTCCAGCGCTGACCCGCGAGCCGGGCTTGCTGGAAGCCCCTGTATTGCATGCTCCGCGCCTCCTACACGATGTTCAGGCGTTGTTTCCTGTGAACACTCCGACCTCCTCCGCATGCTTCTGGATCGTTTCGAGTCGATTTTTTTCCCTATTTTCTTGCATCTGAGAGCTCTAGCCGAGCAACCGAGGTATAATCCCATGTCCCTCCCGTTGCTTAGTCGATGATGACGTAGTCCCGACCCCGTTACGGGGATTGACATTTGATATTGTTGCGTTAGGGGATACGCGGTTTCGTTGGTTACGTCGCGGCGTAGTTTCTCTTTGGTACTGTGTGTTGTGGATTATTTCTTTTGGGTCTGGGTATTATTTTGTGTGTTATGGTTTATTCCCTTGGGTTGGTTATTGCTTGGGATTTATGTGTTGTGGGTTTGTAAGTTAGGCTATGACTTGCCTTGGTGGCTTTGGAGATTGGTATTTGGGTGGTGTGGTTTTGAGTGCTGTTTAGTATTTCGGGTTGTTATTGGTGTGGATTTTGTACCGCCTATGTGGCTAGGTCCTCCTAGTTACAGAGGAGGTGCTGTCCAAATTTTTGGAAAAGTATTTTTAAAAAAAATGATATTTTATAAGTTTCGTAATTTTTGTATATCAAAACCTATTTCTAAAACCCTGGTCCTTGCAAATAGTTTCATTGGTTTTGATTTGGTTTAAAGTGTTGGTTGGTTAGTTTCTGTATCCCCTGTAGGCGACGATCGTATCGGTCGGATGAGCCTCGACGACATGCAAACGCTACAGGATTTCCTGTACGTTGAGGCGTTAGCCAGCAACGTGAGAATTGCATGACCAAGTCTGAGACGCCCCATTTTTTATATAAATTATATTTGATTATATTTTATTTTAGAACTGGATACTGGCCTTTAGTATTTTGGGTGCAGGGCCTCGGCCTTCTGTTTGGACCGCTTCACGGCAATCAGAGCTCGCCTCAGATATTAATTTAATTAATTTATTGTAAGGGCATAAGCCCATTTTTTTTCTTTATTTTTCTGTGGCCCTGCATTGTGTAGCTTAGATTTTTCTATTTTTTTTCTGAGTTGGTTATTTGCGTAGCTAGACGTATAAATTATAAAGTGGATATTAATTACTTTGTAGAAAATTAATAAGATTTTTTCATACTAAGTTAACGAATAAAGATTCCTAATAATTTAAATACTTCATGTTTTATCACTTAAAAGACTACTTAGTTTTATATATATTATAAAAATACAAAGTTTTACGAAATAATCGAAAAATATGATTTTTCCCAATTAATCAGTAAATCTGTTCACTCCGTTAATTGATAACGATTGTAGCTCGTGACGATAGACGAATTTTGGTAGTTTAATTAAAATACTTAAAACTTGACTAGGATCTCCTCTAGAAATTGCAACTAGCACACCTAGTTCTGGCTCATCTATGTTACTAAGTCATGATTCTCAACTGTAGGATTTCGAGGACGTATTTGACTTCATCCCCGGTACCGACATCATATTCCAGTCATTAAAATAAAGGCTAGTTACTGTTATGTTTTCTTGCATTTTATTTAGTAATTGTCATGATTGCATGCTTAAACCACATTGCTACACGTAACTCTCTCCTCGAGTTCGATTATTGATTGTGGAGATATTGGGGGAGTAGTGTAGCATTTATGACCAATACCCTCATATTGCATTATTGCGTGAGCTTACTCCTCTTATACATGGGGATAAGCCGTATCGCATCGCTAGGATGCTATTGTACAACCCAAGCCGGTCATAGACGTTACCTATTCAAATCACATTGTTTCAAATATTTAATTGCTGAAAATTGCTGGAAAATATTGTTCAAAGAATTTCAACTATTTAAAATTGCACCTTTCCATTATTATTTAGAATGTCGGATTATGTACTCGTACTTGCTCCTTTCCTGACTGGATCCTCCCTATAGGTGATGTTGATGATGCTGAGCTATTGTTCAATAGCTACTATGACCCAGTATTATAACATGTGGTGTTGCCAGAGTCCCTCTTGAAGGATGCAAAACCTGAGGCCGATGAGCCGACCGTTTAGCTAGTTGTTTTCCAGTTAGCTAGTTTTATGTATTGGAGTTTGTTGATTTGAATTCAGTATTTTATTTCAGTACTTTCATTTCCAATTGTACTTTTCTTTGTTGAATATTAAAAGTTTTAAAAAAAATCGTATATTCAAGTTGTGACAAATGTATAAATGTTGTTGTTAATACCTGCATATAGAACAGCTTACTGCCGCCGTCTCACAACGGTGCAGGCTGGGCATGATCCGGTTCGACCCAATAATTTAGGATCGGGTCGTGACACATACAAAGAAGATCAAGAACATCCATGGGTGATTGAAACTACCAATCGCATATAAATTCCAGTTAAAGTGAGACAGAAAGATTCTTGAAGCCAAGACAAAGATCTACAACTTTCATGTTTTGAGTTTTATAAGATTCTAGCTACAAAATAACTTAAACGGACAAAAATAATACAAATTTGTGCATGAAAAATTTTAGGAAATTCCGGCGCATGGGAATTCCTGCACATCCGTGCATGAAAATCCCTGTACATCCGTGCATGTGAAATTCCTGCACATCCGTGCATAGGAAATCATGCACATCCGCGCATAGGGAATTCCTGCACATCCGCGCATGGGAAACTCTCTTTGCGTCTACAGTACATACGCGTAGGGAACCTACGCGCATGAGATGCTCGGAGTCAAAGGATACGTTGCCAGGACTTCACGGCGCATGGCCTCCCGGGCGCTGGAGGTCATCGTCCCCAAATAGCAAGTTCTGCCATAAAAGTTCCAAAAACTTGTCATGGCCATAACTTCCTCATCCGAACTCGAAATCAAGCAAAATAAAAGCCAAAAATACATGAAATCAAATTCTCTACAACATGGAACCACTAGTTTTCGAAAATACCAAGCTTTTAGAGATCAAAACCAAGAAAAATAAGAAAAGCTAAAACTTTAGATCTACAAAAATCTATTCATCAAAATTGAAACTTCTAAGTTCTAAAGATACTTAGAATCATGTAGAGAAGAAGATAGAACAAATAAAAATGGAGATCCATCATGTTCTCCATGGAGCAAGTTGTACTTGCCTAGGGTTTGGTGGAGGAGTAAAAGAAGAAGAAGAAGTAAATAATAATAATGGAAGAGAGAGAGAGAGAGAGAGAGAGAGAGAGAGAGAGAGAGAGAGAGAGAGAGTAGTTGGTTTATATACCAACTATTTCGTCTCAAACCAACCCAAAACCAAACCAAGCCAAGCTAAGCCAAGGTAAACCAAACCAAAACTAAACCAAGTCAAGATTAAACCAAGACAAAGCAAGACAAGCCAAAATACGGATCACCTGACAAATGCCCGAAATCTCTACACCTATACGAAAAATACGTATAACGAAAAATGGGAGTGACAGTAACAGACAATTCCCTATTATAAAATAAATATGCATTGAAACGACAATTCCACCATCCAACTAGTATCATCATAGGTTAAGTTCATAGTTACCTCATCACTTACAATAATAATGTCACCTCTATATGTTGATGTTACGGCTGCAATGTTCTCTTTTAGCTTTTGTTTGCCGCCATTCTCTCTCTTAGACAAAGAAAAATAATTCATTTTAATGTGAACTTTCTTTCCACAATAATAGTAATCAGAGTCTTCATATTGTCCATTGGACTTTTTGTTCTCTTGTCCATATTGCTTGGACCTATCTACTTTCGCTCATCTTCCTGCTCTCTGAAAGCAATGCCTCAGATTATATAGATGAGGATATGGAAGATGTGCCCTACAATTTTCTTTGTATTTGCTCGTTCAACACACCACTCTTGGTTAACTCTAAATAAATAATACCTTCATGAACAGAAGTGACTGTAGACACTCGAAATTTTTCAACAAGTTTGGTAAAGTACCTAGCAACCAAAGTTTCTAAATCTCGTTACAACTGATCCACCATACCCTTGAATTCTTTTACATATGATCTGTAACCAATATGTCATCCTTATACCTCATACTCATAGTCTGTTGGATCAAAAATAATTTGTTGATTCGGTCTTCTTAGAGTGTAAGGACTCTAATTTGTTGGATCAAAAATAAGTTTAGTACCGCTTATCACCCCCAGACAGACAGGCAGTCGGAGAGGACTATCCAGACCTTGGAGGATATGCTTCGCACGTGTGTGCTAGATCTCGGGGGTTCTTGGGAGGATAATCTTCACCTGGTAGAGTTTGCTTACAACAACAGCTATCAGGCCAGTATAGAGATGTCGCCATTTGAGGCTCTATATGGACAGAGATATCGTACACCCTTGTCATGGGACGATGTTGGCGAGAGGGTGCTGCTTGGACCAGAGATGGTGGTGGATGCAGCTGAGAAGGTCAGGCTGATTAGAGACAGACTTCGGGTGGCTCAGGATAGGAAGCGGCATTGGGCCGATAGCCACCGGAGACCGTTAGAGTTCGAGGCTGGTGCTTTGGTGTTCCTGAAGATTTCTTCGACACGGGACACGATTCGCTTTGGCAGAGACGGGAAGCTTAGTCCGCGCTACATTGGACCTTTCACCATCCTTGAGAGGGTCGGTGCAGTTGTAGGAGCGTAAAAAGTACCTCATAAATCAAGTCAAAGAAGGAGAGCTCTACACTCAACCAGGCTACTTTATGCCAGGGTTATTTTGTATTAAGCTTTACGCTAGCTACTCTGTACGCTGGCTACCCGTTACGCTAGCTGCTTTACGATGGAAATGACTGTCAGATCATGCATTTAATGCATCTGACATAATAATTTGTTGACAGCGTATAAATGCAGAATTCGAAGAGATTTGATTTACACAGAAATTGATATTATCGTTTAGTGCAAAACATGCCACTTTACGCCCAATAAAATTACTTCTTTTTACGCACGATAGTTATGTGAGTTTTTACGCTCAAAACTATTGTGAGTGTAAAGTTTATTTGAGCTACTTTACGCTCAAGGCAATTTTAGCCACTTTACGCTGGAAAGTTTATTTGGGCTGTTTTTACGCTAATTTGCCACTTTACGCTCAGTATATGTTTCGGGTCATTTTTACGCCCGATTGTTTCTGGCTACATGAGAACGTGGTGTGTCCACGTGACTTTCATGCCACACTTATTGAAGAACGTGTATACGTGCTTCCTGTTTTTGTTGATATAATGGGACACGTGTCAACGTATAGAGGATAACTTCCATCGTGGGTGACAGTTGCCAGCGTAAAAACTCAAATGTGTTGCTTTTTACGCCCAGGAGTCATGTCTATAAATAGACTTATTTTACACATCAAAAGCATCATGCACAGAGAGACAGGAGAGAATACATAGAGATCAGAGCCCAGAGACTTTGATTTTTTGGAGCATTCTTCTTCAACCTTTCTTCCAGAACAGAGTGAAGCAAAGCAGGAAAGCATTCGGCCTCGCCATCAGTGCCTAAGTGCGTCGATACCTTTCTGGTGACTTAGTTCTTCCAACTGTTCATCTTTTAGCAGTGATCTTCATCATCATCGTATGGTCCAAGGAACAAAGTGATCGCCTTCAGATCAGACTTCCATAGCAATACTTCCCAGAACAATTTGTACTATTTGTACTCTTTCAAGTTTTATTTTCAAAAGCCGATTTTAGGCATTTTGTTAAGTGAAACAAAATAGCGACTCTGCTGGGGACGACCTTCTCCTCTGACGAGGAGGCAATTGCTCAATACGATGATGTTTCGGTCAGTTCGACCAAGAAGACTCTGGTTGTGCACTTCGACCAGACTGTCTATGAAGAAATGCTTCGGACTGGGGGTAGCACTCACTGCTCCAATGTACAAAAATCGTGAAAGGCACAAAAAGTTTGGGTTCCTAAATCCAAAGCATCCTCGGATCTCCCTACTGTCTCTGCGGGCAAAGGAATCCTTCCTAATCCTGTTGTAGAGACTCCCATCTGTGATGAGGCAGTCTCTACTTCGGTGATACGCCATGCGCGTAAAAACAAGTCTCCCGTTTGTAACGTGGCAGATTCTCCAGTGTTACGCACTGGGCGTAAAAATCAAGTTTTACGCCCTGAGCATAAAAATCAGGTTTTATGTCCTGGGCGTAAAAACGTGTCTCCCGTCTGTGACGTAGCAGACTCCAATGCCTTACGTTCGGAGTGTAAGAATAAGTCTCCCGTCTATGACGTGATAGACACACAAAAATTACGCTCTTCGCGTAAAGGAAAATCTTACGTCTGTGACGTGGCAGATACTCATGTTTTGCGCTCTATGCGTAAAGGTAAATCTCCTGTCTGTGACAGTGTAGATAAAATTTACAGAGATGCTTCTGTATCTAAAGTGAATGTACCTACACGCATGAAGCATAAAAACATAGTTGGTAAAACTTCTGTTTTCAACCAACAACCTTCTGTACGCAAGGTACCAAACTTACAAATTACACGCAATGAAGATGGAGTCCATCGTGCTAAAAAATCTCATGATTTACGCACGCAACTCCAAGCACGTAAAAATATACAGTTTGGTTCTGCGAATACAGCCAGTAATCTTCTTTATACACAAGGGACTAAACGTTTTGCTACCCCAAATGTAATAAAGAAGACTACTCCTTCTACTCCTTCTGATTTACGTGAATTGCTAATGCAAAAGCGTAAAAATAGACAATCTCCCATGATACTCCCCCAAGAAAATTATCACTGTTAGTGTCACCAGATTGTAATTAAATGTTGTTGTTCGGCCTCCAAACGGTCAGTTTTTGATCAGTTAAGTTTTAATGCATCCCAACAACAAGCTGATGAGTTGTCATATGCATCAGTCAACATGGCATCTCACACCAACAGAGGACGACGTCCTAGACGGAACACGTCCCAAACCCCAGGTCAACAACAATTCAACAGACTTCTTGATTCTTTTGAAGGAGTATATCAGAATACTCGATCAAGAAGACAAAGAAAATTGCAGACTTCTAATTCTGAAGCTGGGGGTACTCAATCTCTTAAGTCCGAAACTGATAGTGTCGATTCATACTTCTATACTAATCCCTCTGTATCTTCAAGAGAGGTTGAATCCTACGCTATTGGAGATGAACCAGAGATATCATCTGCTAATACGGAACAACGTCTCACTGCCGTTGAGCAATCATTGAAAGACATGCTTAACATGATACAAAGCATGCACCAGATAATAACGGCTCAGCAAACTGCTCAACCGGCAATAGTAACACTGGTACAGGTAGTAGCACAAACTTAAGATAGCCAAGGGGTTGATATACCTTTGAATACCCAAGAGCCTGTTGTTAACCAAAATTCTGCATCTCCAGATCCTATCATTCCAGAAGATGTACCATCTCCGGTAGGGGTTACGGTACAACCAACAACTTTTCAATAAAATGTGCTTCCGCAAACCAGTGAAGCCATTCAAGTAGTACGTGAGCTCAAAGCACAGTTTGAAGTTTTGAAGCAAAAGGATCAACTTCAGAGGTTAGGGATTAAGCAACCTTATCCTTCTCATTGGAATGATGTACCCTTTCCACCAAAATTTAAGCCACAGTCATTGGTATTGTTTGATGGAAAGGCTTCTCCTAGTCAGTATATCAATTACTTTGATATTATGACTGTACATTTGCAGAAAAATGATGCTCTTGTCACTCGAGTATTCATTGGGTGCTTGACGGGTTCAGCTTACGATTGGTATTGTAGTTTACCCGATAATTGTATTTCGTCTTTTGACGAATTTAAGGCAATGTTTCTCTCCCGCTTCTATGAAGGAGGTATGGACATGAATATGTCCTCCTTAATAGAAATCAAACAAAAGGAGAAAGAAGATACTCGGACGTTCATTGAACGTTTTCGACAAGCGACTCTAAAGATGCCTCCTGGTATGCCAGATTTAGCGTTAATTGATACATGCAAGATGAATCTGCGACCATCCATTGTTGTCTTTACGGGTTCCCAATTCACAGATTGGGCTTCGTTTATCATAGCAGCAGTTTCTGCCGAGACCAATGGTAGGTTGGCTCGTGAACATGGGATGATTTTTGCCTCAGAGGATAAAGGAAAGAAAGGTAATCCTGGTAATAATTCTGGCAATCGTAATACAAAAGAAAAAGATACTCTTATGGTTAATCTTTCCAAAAGCAAAACGACGCTGAATAATCAGGAGTCTTCCAAGCTAAAAGAAGAATATTCTTTTGACGAGAGTGATATCCCAGGATATTTCAATGTCTGGTGAAGAGTGATAAACTCCAGATCCCAGAGCCAAAGAGGCCTAATGAGGTGAATCTGACTGACAATCCCAAATATTGTATCTATCACAGATACATAAATCATCCCACTAGGGCTTGTTATATCCTAAAGAAGAAAATCCAAGAATTGATTAATGCCAACGCCATCTCTCTAACTAATGATGAGCATACGGTCACAACCAATATGGTTTCTCTTCAATTTGGAGATTTTCCTTCTCAACAAGTACCAGATAGAATTATCCCAATTCTGAAGACGACGATGAAGATTATGAATATCCCGCCTGCCAGGGAAGAAAATGAAGGATTGTTGCCTCTTACATTAAAGAATGGTGAAATTATGTGGGTACATCCTGACTTAGTACCTGAAATAAAAAATAAAGGTAAAATTTCGAAATCCAAGAAAGGAAAGAGAGTCAAAACTTGCAACATGATTTCTCATGTTATTCCAGATCCTGATGATTTGGATCATCTATGGGATGGTATTCCTTTAGAAGATAGACTGAGAGGATTAAACATATGTCCTCCAAGTCTGGCTCCTCCTACCAAGCTCAAGCTTACTCATCAGCATTGGCTAGCTATGAATAGTGTTCCCTTATACAGGGTACAACAAGTCTTCGCTGCTTATGAAAAAACCCCTATAAGAATTTTTCCTCGTATCCCGAATCCTTCTCCTTCCATAGCTACAGAGAATTCTATTCCTCATTCTCCTGTAGTTACAAAGATCTCTTCTTCTTCATCTATTGAACCATCTGTTAAAAGTCCGTTGCCTACTCACTTGTACAGTCAGCAATCTGTCCTTCTCATGAAGAAGATGAATTATAATTTTCAAAAGGCAGAAGGTTTGAATTATGATAAAGGAATACGACTTCCTTTACAAATTCAAAGTCAAAAATCCACTGTTGGATTGGGTTCTGAGGTTCTTCATAACGATCCTTGTAAGAAGAAGGCTAAGGAAAGGAAGACTAAATCCTGCAATATGGTACTTCCTTCTTCTGAGTCTGAAGAAAAAACCTTTGCTGGTACAAGATCTGGAAAAGAGTACCACAAAAATTATGAGGGATCCTCCAAAGAAGCAGAGAATGTTAAAACACCACCAACTCAACCGTCTCCTGTTCCTGCTGTGGTTGAAAAGGGGAAACAGAAAGCAGTACGCTTTGAAGTCCCATTGAAGTCTGCTTCCAGTCAGGGGGTGGTGATGAAACCCTATAAATTTGATATTCTAGCCCAGTTAGCTATTACTCCGGCTAGATTATCTATCTTCGAGTTGCTTCGTCTTTCTAAAGAAAGTCGTAAAACTTAGAGTGAAGCTTTGCTGCAAGCTGATTCCTGCTTAGCTCAACTCAAGACTCTTGATAATATACCAGTGTCATGCCCACAATGTCATAGTATGATGGAAGCAATTCCCAACATCATCTTTACATAAGAAGATATGCTGTTGAAGCATAACAAGCATGACAGGCCTTTGTGCTACACTGGGTATATTGAATCCATTGAAGTTGACAGAATTTACATTGATCTTGGGTCTTCCATTAGCATAATTCTTCAAAGTATGCTAAGACCATTGAGGATTCCTACTAGTGACTTGACTTACACTAGTACCACAATAGTTGGTTTCAACTCTGGAAAGAGTAAACCATTGGGAAAGATTCGTCTGAAGATTCAAATTGGTGATCTTCGAACTATGGCAACATTCTATGTTATTAATTCAGACGTATCCTACAACATCCTTCTTGGAAGACCGTGGTTACATGAGCATAATATCGTACCTTCAACTCTCCACCAATACTTCAAGTATGTGGATTCCCAAGGAGTTGTGAAAACTGAGTTTGCTGATATCAATCCTTTCAAGGGTGTCGAAGCCTATTTTTCTGATTCGAGGCTCTACAAACAATAATATATAAAAGAGATATCAGACATGGCTGAAGATCGATCATCTGCCGAAGATCAGTCTATTAATGAAGATCCGCCAGAAGAGCAACCTTTGAAGATTAAAGTCAAAGGGCGAATCCAACCCCAACCTGTCAACAATCAACATTTGATGATCAAGGTTAAAGGAAGAACTCAAGCTTCATCTGAGGAATCAGTGAATGTTCCTACTAAAAGCCAAGTTCAACCTCTTAGGATCAAGGTCAAAGGGCATACTTCTCGTACGAATGATCCAGAACCGCCATTGATTGTTAATCTTGGCAAATCTACGCAAAAGACGGATGATGGTCCATTAGTGATTAATCCGAAGCGTAGTAGCAAATTGTAAATGATGTAAATATTGATCATTATGTACTTTCCAATATCAATGAAGATTTTCTTATTGGGTATATGGCAGTCAAATATGTTGAAAGAACGACTTTATCTCCTGATGATCAAAATCATCAGTATAAAAACGACATAGACACAGAGAAAACCTTATACATTGACAATAAGGAAAATTCTTTTTCTTCTCATGTAGATGTTGGACCTTATGCTCAGAGGTTTCTAACATCTTCTCCCTATCTTTTTCATGTAGCCGCTTCATCGCAAGCTTGTGTAACTTATAGACGTCACGAGGAATCTTATTTTGTGATTCCGTCTGATAAGAAAAACAAGCGTCAAATTGTGTTTGGCATGGCTAGAAATATCCATGTTGCTCAGATAGATGATTTGAGAGATAAAGATAAAGGAAGAATCCGAATTGACAGATATAGTCAACAATCTCTCAAGATTATCCAGAATATGGGATATGATTTGAAGACTACGCAAGGTCTTAATCAAGGCAAGGGTAGACGATTACCATTAAGTGGTAATTCGTTTTATCAGAAAACTCATCATGGGTTGGGATATGATCCGTCCCATATGTTTAATAATGATATTCAAGAAGAATTCTCTTCTAGTTCTTCACAATCATCATATTCGGAAGAAATCCAATTCATCGAATCCGATATATCTCACTCCTCGTATGTTAAAAGAGGTTATTATGATGAATCTGAACAAATATTCTCAGTAAACATGGTTCAAACTGATGGTGAATCTGAACCATTTGAGAATGATCCTTGGGCTCAATAGATGGACACTCAATGGGAACTTCATTTTGAACAACGACAACCACCTACAGAGGACGAGATTGTCCAGATTGATGTTGGAGATGGAACTGCGCCCAAATTAATATTCATCAGTAAAAATCTTTCTGAAGATGAAAAGAAAGAATTGACAAAACTGATCAAAGAATATATTAATATTTTTATATGGAGTTATGAGGATATGCCAGGTCTAGATCCTAAAGTTGCTACTCATAAACTCAATATTCTTCCTAATGCCAAGCCTGTAAAACAACAGCAACGACATTTTCGATCAGATATGATGGATGCAATTGAGGCGAAAGTCAAAAAGCTGATAACATGTGGCTTCGTTCGTGAAGAACAACACCCGGACTGGGTTGCTAACATTGTTCCTGTTATGAAAAAGAATGGAAAAGTCCGAGTTTGCATAGATTTTCGAGATCTTAATGCAGCTTGTCCAAAGGATAAATTTCCACTTTCGATTACCGATGTCATGATAGACAATACATGCGGTTTTGAACGCATGTCTTTCATGGATGGATTCTCAGGATACAATCAAATTAAGATGCATCCAGAAGATGAGAAGCATACTGCTTTTCGTACACCTCTTGGGGTTTACTGCTATACGGTTATGCCGTTTGGTCTTAAAAATGTCGGTGCCACGTATCAACAGGCTATGAGCAACATCTTTCAAGAATATCTATGGAAGATAGTAGAATGTTATGTAGATGACATTGCTGTTAAGAGTCGTTCAAAAGATGATCACATTCAAGACTTGAAGACAGTATTTGAACTAATGCGCCAACATCAATTGAAAATGAACCCTGCTAAGTCTTTCTTAGGGGTTTCCAGTGGCAAGTTTTTAGGATTTGTCATTACTTCTCAGGGTATCCATGTTGATCCTGATAAGGTTAAAGCAATTCTTGAATTGCGTCCTCCTCATAATTTGAAAGAACTCCGTGGCTTTCAGGGTCGCATTGCTTATATCAGGAGGTTTATATCTAATCTCTCTGGGAGATGTCAACCTTTCTTCCGTCTATTAAAGAAGGGTGTATCATTTGTTTGGGATGAAGCATGTCAGAAAGCCTTCAATGATATCAAGCAATACCTTACAAATCCACCTGTTCTGGTACCTCCAGTGGTAGGAAGACCATTTTTACTATATGTTCGAGCTTTGGATCATTCACTTGGTGCTCTTCTTGCACAAAATAGTGATATGGGACATGAACAAGCGATTTATTATCTTAGCCGAATGATGGTCGGAGCAGAACACAGGTATACTCCTGTAGAAAAGGAATGTGTGGGCTTGGTTTTTGCTGTCCAAAAGATAAGACATTATATGACAGGACAGACTATTCATGTCATCTCCAGAATAAATTCCATTCAGATATTGATGAGAAAACCGAGCATTCTTAACTCTAGCTTAGCAACCTGGGCGATGTTGCTCACTCCTTATGACATGGTTTATATACCTCAAAAATCAGTAAAGGGTCAAGCATTAGCTGATTTCTTAGCTGCTCATCCTATACCTGAAACATCAAAGCTATATGAGGACATTCCAGATGAAGTCGTGGATTGCAACATGACTTTGAAAAATGACATCTGGTAATTATATTTTGATGGAGCATCACGGGTTGGACCTAAGGGTAATATTGTCTCTGGGTAGGAATCGTCTTGGTTTCTCCTGACAAAATGGTCATAGACCGTGCCTATTCTCTCAATGAGCCATGCTCTAACAATGTAGCAAAATATAATGCTTTACTGATTGGTCTCCAAGTCGCAAAACAATTAGACATTGAATTCCTGGAAGCTTATGGAGATTCTCAACTGATTGTTAATCAGGTTAGAGGGACTTATGAAGTCAGAAATCCTGATCTCATCCCTTATCATCAAGTGGTAGTCGAATTGGTCCTTTCATTCAATGGATTCTTCATTGAATTCGTACCACGTTCTCAGAATGTAGAGGCTGATGCTCTTGCTAGCTTAGCTGCAGACTTGGCTGTTCCAATTCGAAGACAAAATACGATTACTTTGTTGGACCGAGAGTTGTTCTGTGTCAAGAATAATTTGTATATTGAACAGAGTTATACTACAGAGTCAAGCTCCCAGCAGAAGGATTGGAGAACTCCATTTATTGATTATGCGGTTCATGGGATTTTACCTGAAGATCCAAAAGAAGCTGCATCAATTAAGAGACGATCATTTTGATTCAATTATGATTCATCTTTACATATGTTATATCGTCGTTCATACGATGGACTCTTGCTGCGTTGTCTCTCAGAAAGTGAAGCTAAACAGACACTCCGTGAGGCTCATGATGGTGTCTGTGGTGCCCATCAACCGGGTCCAAAATTACAGGACCGTATTCGAAGAATGGGGTATTATTGGCCTTCCATGATAGCAGATGCTGTGGATTACGCCAGAAAGTGTAAAGCATGTCAGATTCATGCTGATTTTATTCACCAACCTTCTGAATTTTTATATCCTACAACAGCTTCTTGGCCCTTCGAAGCTTGGGGTATGGATATCATTGGTCCGATTAACCCTCCTCCTGTTAAAGGACATCGGTTTATATTGGCTATAACTGATTACTTTTCCAAGTGGGCAGAAGAAGTCCCCCTAACTGAAGTGAAAACATCTAATATGATTAGCTTCATCAAACACCATGTCATTTATCGTTTCGGGATTCCTCGACGGATAATTCATGACAATGGACCACAATTTGCCAGTCATGCATTTTATCGGTTCTGTGATAAGAATCGAATTCAAAATTTGGCTTCTACGGCTTATAATCCAGCTACTAATGGTTTAGCCGAAGCTTTCAACAAGACGATCATCAAACTTCTCAAAAAGTTCGTCTCTTCTATTAAACGTGACTGTAATGAGAAACTTGGAGAATGTTTATGGGCTTATCGAACAACAGTCCGAACTCCTAGTGGTTTTACACCATTTTTACTGGTTTATAGACGTGAGGCTGTCCTTCCATTGGAAATTCAGATTCCATCTCTTCGAATAGCTATTGCTAATGAGCTAACTATAGAGAATAATGATCGCTTACGACACCAAGAACTTGAAGGATTGGACGAAAAGCGTCTTCAAGCACAACAGCATATTGAGCTATATCAAGCCCGTATATCTCGAACTTTCAATCGTAAAGTTAAAGAGAGGGTATTCAAGGTTGGTGAGCTGGTATTAACTGTTCGAAGACCGATAGTGATGACTCACAAAAGCAAAGAGAAATTCCAAGCAAAATGGGAAGGCCCTTATGTCATTGAGACTGTATTTTCCAATGGCGCTTATCGGTTATCCAAGCCCAATGGAGATTTATTCATGATGCCGATCAATGGCAAATTTCTTAAAAAGTACTATGTATAAAAAAACAGAATGAAAATAAAATTTCCTTTTTATTTTTGTTCTGAATAAAGGATTAAGGACGAGGACCACTGCCTTCCTTATTGAATACATAGTCAGTCAATACATTAAAGGCATCATTGCCTGAGTTCATAAAAAACTTGCAGGCAGCCATTCTCAGTGCTTCTTCTTCAGGAGTCTTCCCTGGTTCTACTAAGAAAGCGAGGATGTCTTGTGGTGGCTTGGGTGTAGAAGAGCTTTCCCCCATTTTGATTGGGTCTGACACAATTGGCTTAATGGGGCGCGTCTCGATGACGTCCTCAACTTTCATGGAGACTTCATTCTTTTGCTGCACATCCTTGGAAGACATTTTCGATAGAGGAATGGAAATAAGAATAAAATGTTACAAAGAGTTCTCACCTATTTATAGGAGAGATCTATTAACGAACCTGTCTTGGAAATTGAAACAACTTTTTATTTCCGAAAAGACCTATCCATTCGTTACATCAGATTCATCTATTTTGTGGAATTGAATCGACTTTTCGTTTCCCGAAAGATACGTTGGTTCATCCATTCTTTTATCAATATTGGCGTGTATTCTCTATGACACATGTCTTCTTTTTTTTCCAGCTACCAATGTTTGGATAAGCTGATTACTTGTCTCCTTGGAGAGAAATTTTAATCTTCTATCTTACCAGTTGGTATAAAAAGTTGGATTTATTATTTATCATGTTCTCATGACCTCTAAATAAATATTTAATCTGCTTGTATTTTCTATCTATTATGTCCATTTGGCCTCTGAATAGATATTAATCTATTTTTCTTTGAGTTGTTACAATCTATTATGTCCAAATTACCTCTGATAGTATACTCTAAACAGAAAAAGGATTTTACTATCTATCATGTTCATATTACCTCTGGATAGATACAATCTATTGAGTTTAGAAGATTTATCATGTCCATATCACCTCTGATAAATGTTTTCTATCTCATACCTATTGTTTAAATTCAAATGATAGGATTACAAAACAAATTTTTTATTTATTTCTTGAATAAGATAAAAGGTTACAAAAACTCCTTATTTGCTTAAGGCGGAGCAGATATATCTTTCAGCAATTTCTGGAGTTCTGCCAAACGCCTCTCGCGAGAGCCCATTACATTTTCAGTAGCTATCTGTCTTCGGGCTTCTGGAGTGGAAATGAGAGAAAACTTAGCAAAAATAGCTATTAGATTATCTCTGGCTTCATCAAGGTGCTTAATAGTAGATTCAGCGCCAAAAACTTGCTCTTTCAAAATTGAACTCTGTGTCAGATATTGATCACGAGCTATTATTAATTGGTCCTTTTCAGCCTTTAGACCAGCCAATTCAGCCTCCACTTCACGAATTTTATTATTTTGTTCCTGAATTTTCGTATTTGAAGTGTCATAGGCTTCTCTATAACTCTCCAATCGAGGCGTTGCATCCGCCAATAAAGCTTTCTTTCTGGCAACTTTGTTACTGTGTTCTTTGAGAGATTCGTTGAAAGTAATCTCTCGAGCGGTGAATTCAGCAGATAAAGCTTCATACTCAGCTTGAATGAGATTCTCGGTAGTTTCACTTGTCAGCCTCAAATATTCTCCAATGGGCTGCTCAAGTTCTTCTACCACTCTTTCTAAAACAGTTGCTCTTTCAACATCATTAAACATAGCGACGTTCCTAGTGGTGGAAACAATCGCCCCTTTTAAGCTTTCATAAGTGAGACCTCTATTCAGCACCATGTCAATTAAAGCTGCCAGGGTCTTGTAAAAAGCTTCAGTATGAATCTCAACTAGGAGGTTCATTTCTGCATTGGAGCTCGGTGTCGCAGCAATCTCTACCAAGTCTCTTTTCCTCATACTAGGAGCAGAGGTGGTTGCTCTGATAGCAGATTGAAATAAAGATGATGTAGTCGCAGCTACCATAGCCAATTGATCTCTGGGAGCTTCAGAGATTATGTCTTGAACACTTGTCACTCAAGCCGTTTCTGGAGTACTGGTGGCGGTGATAGTTGTGGATGGAAAGATGGTAGTTGCAGCTGATTCAGATTCAGGCATAATCTTCTCCGAAACTTCTACTGGATCAGTAGTAATAGCTGAGGGTGCTATCACGACATCTCCAGTTTCAGTAGATTTGATTACACCTTCATCACCTTCTTGGGTTTCTGGCTGTTCAAACTCTGGAAATACTTCAATTTCTTCATTGAGATTAGTTGCTTCTTCGGCAACTATTTCTTGATATGTAGTTGGTCTTTCTGCAGTTTGTTCTTCTGTCTCAGTAGCCTTTTTATTACCTACAGTTAGATCTACTGTAGTTTCTTCCTTTTCCTGACCCTCAATGGGAGAAGACACTTTTAAGGGAGCTTGTATTTCTGGTTCTGGTTGTACCTCTTCTTGAACATCTTCCGCTTCGGGAGAAGAAGCCTCTTCCTCGGATTCTTCATTCTCCTCATAAATATTTTTTGGAAGAGGAAGGAGAGAGTTCGAGAAGGATCTGGATTATGAGAGCAAGAAAACAAAGTAAAGTTCTCTCTCTCCCCGAAGAACCCTATTTATAGGGAATTTTCAAATCGGTTCAAATTCCAGATTTTACGTCGACTGTTGGATATCCCAACTTTTACGCGGATGACTGTTGCGTATCCCGAATTTTACGCTGACAGGTCAAAATCCTAAATTTTACGCTTCTGTTCAAAGTATTTCAAATTTTAAAAAAATATATATATTTGAAAACTTTGAAGGGGCTCTTGTAGGAGTGTAAAAAGTACCTCATAAATCAAGTCAAAGAATGAGAGCTCTACACTCAACCAGGCTACTTTATGCCAGGGTTATTTTGTATTAAGCTTTATGCTAGCTACTCTGTACGCTGGCTATCCTTTACGCTAGCTACTCTGTACGCTGGCTACCCTTTACGCTAGCTGCTTTACGATGGAAATGACTGTCAGATCATGCATTTAATGCATCTGACATAATGATTTGTTGACAGCGTATAAACGCAGAATTCGAAGAGATTTGATTTACACAGAAATCGATATTGTCGTTTAGTGCAAAACAGGCCACTTTACGCCCAATAAAATTACTTCTTTTTACGCACGATAGTTATGTGAGTTTTTACGCTCAAAACTATTGTGAGTGTAAAGTTTATTTGAGCTACTTTACGCTCAAGGCTATTTTAGCCACTTTTTGCTAGAAAGTTTATTTGGGCTGTTTTTACGCCAATTTGCCACTTTACGCTCAGCATATGTTTCGGGTCATTTTTACGCCCGATTGTTTCTGGCTACATGAGAACGTGGTGTGTCCACGTGGCTTTCATGCCACACTTATTGAAGAACGTGTGTACGTGCTTCCTGTTTTTGTTAATATAATGGGACACGTGTCAACGTATGTAGAGGATAACTTCCATCGTGGGTGACAGTTGCCAGCATAAAAACTCAAATGTGTTGCTTTTTACGCCCAAGGAGTCATGTCTATAAATAGACTTATTTTACACATCAGAAGCATCATGCACAGAGAGACAGGAGAGAATACATAGAGATCAGAGCTCAGAGACTTTGATTTTTTTGGAGCATTCTTCTTCAACCTTTCTTCCAGAACAGAGTAAAGCAAAGCAGGAAAGCATTCGGCCTCGCCATCAGTGCCTAAGTGCGTCAATACCTTTCTGGTGACTTAGTTCTTCCAACTGTTCATCTTTTAGCAGTGATCTTCATCATCATCGTATGGTCCAAGGAACAAAGTGATCACCTTCAGATCAGACTTCCATAGCAATACTTTCCAGAACAATTTGTACTATTTGTACTTTTTTAAGTTTTATTTTCAAAAGTCGATTTTAGGTATTTTGTTAAGTGAAACAGCAGTGGCTTACCGGCTAGACTTGCCGCCTACGCTAGAGGCGGTACACAATGTGTTCCATGTGTCGCAGCAGAGACGGTACGTGGCGGACCCCAGCCATGTATTGGACCATTTAGCGATCGAGGTGGGGCCTACTCTTCACTATCAAGAGCAGCCAGTAGAGATTCTGGATCATAGGGAAAAGGTGCTCCGGAACCAGGTTATACCCTTGGTTCGTGTTGGATGGAGGTATCACTCTCCAGGTGAGTCTACCTGGGAGAGAGAGGACGACATGCGGGAGCGTTTTCCTTATCTCTTCGAGCCCTAAGGTATAATTTTTGTTTCTGCATGCGATTCAGTGTATGTTTGTTTTAATTTTGAGGACAAAATTTTTTTAAGGTGGATAGATTTGTCACCCCAGTTTCCATGAACCGGGGAATTTTGGTAATTTTCCACTTTAAAATTATTTTAGAATTATTTATTTATTTATTAAATTATTTTGGGGTTATTTGAGTCGGGTTCGAATTTCAACTCATTCCGACTTGTATCGGGAACCCGGGATAGTTTTGATTCTAGTGGGACCCACACACTAGTTAGCCGTGGCCCACATGTTAGTTATTTTAGTTAGTGACTAGGCTAAATTATTTGGTTAGTATTAATTAGATTAGAGTGTGTTGGAATGACCAACTAGCCCCGACTTAACCCATTTCCAATATATTAGCAAATAGATTAGTGTAGGGGCTTTCTTGACTTTTCCTAATAGGACAAAAGTCCCTCCATGGACGGCCACCTTTGGTGTGGATAGGCTCTATCACTCAACATTATCCACTCTTTCATTTCTCTCTCTTGTTCTTCCCCATTTTGTTTTAGAGAGCAAACCCTAGAAATTTCCTCCACCAAATCCTTCCATTTTCTCACCCAATCTTCTTCCTTCCATCTCCATTCAAGCCAAGGAGGGAGCTACCCAAGTTTGAGAGGATTCGGAGCTTGTCCGTGTCCGTTTGGGATTCCTACGTGTCCGTGGCGCATTGGGAGGCATTTTCTTCGATTCGAGTCACCGAGAGGTATAAATCCTTCTCCTTCTCATTTCTCTCATGCATTAGAATGGTTTTGATCCGTAGAAATAACCCCCATGGTTTCTTGTCCATTTTGTGTCCATTTGGATACTTGTAGAGGTGTCCTATGTGTAGGATCGTGTCCTAATGGGAAAACCCCCTATTTGGACACATGTGGATATTTGTGTATTGATTTATTGTTGTTCTAACATTTATTCCAGATTTTAGGGTGTTTAGGAATGTGTTTCCTATGTATCATATTGTATCATAATATCTAATATATATATATATATATATATATATATATATATATATATATATATATATATATATTTGTGGTTATATATATATCATTCTATATATATATATATATATATATATTTTTTTTTTTTTTCTATATATATATATATATATATATATATATATATATATATATATATATATATATATATATATATGTATGTATATATGGTGGCTTATATATATGTATATATAATATGATATGTTAGTGTGGCATTTTGTGTTTGGATGGGGGCAAGAGGGTTCGGCCAAGCATGGAAGTGGAAGTGTGTGTGTTAGTTTAGAGGAGCATTGAATGTGTATGTGTGGTATAGATGGAGATTGAAAAGGGAATGAGAGTGGGTAGTGAGTGTTAGAAGGGGGAGGGAAACACCCATGAACCCAAGCTGAAATCAGCAGCTATGGACAGTCCATGGCTGTCCATATAACAGCTGCAACAGCAGCTACTTGCTGTCACCAAGGCCCCTATTTGGCTGTCCTTATATCAGCCCATGTAAACACCACAGTACACTCCAATACACCTCATTTCAGTCCCCTATATGCTGTCATATTCAGTCCACAAAAAAAAATAGTCCTAACAAGCCCCATTTGCTATCCTATTAGCCCCACAAAATCAGTCCATATACATCATCAAACCACCCTACAAGTCAGTCCAAATTTTAGCCTATATAGCTGTCCACATTGCTTCATAAATTAGTCCCATTTAACACTCTAAAACAGCCCTTGTTTGCCCCATTTCCAGCTCCCAAAAACCTGCGAATTGTTGTTTCAAAACAATCCCTAACTTGTCCCCATAACCTGTCATGTAACCCCTTATTAGACCCTCACATTTCAGTCCTTTACCACCCCATATTCAGTCCATAAATTCACCTATGTGTGTGTGTGTGTGTGTGTGTGTGTGTGTGTGTGAGAGTTAGTGTGTGAGCCTAAGTGTAGTTATTAGCCTATAGGTTAGCCTATGCGCAAACTAATAGGAAACCTATAGGAAAAAGCTTATAGGTGAGTGAGATATGGCTGAGTGTTGTGTGTGAGTGAGTGTGGTATATGTGAGTGCTAGAGTGATATGAGAATGAGATACGTGATATTGGTAGGGTAATATAAGTTTTACCTAGAAATAGGGTATTGGAGTCTAGAGTCCTAGATAGGGTTAGAACATGATTCACTTGGTTGGTAATGATCAAATATAGTGCTCATAGACTAGTTTTGACGTCGGTTGACCATTTTGACCAAAAGTCAAAAAAATCAACCGAGAGTCAAACTTAGTCTTTAAGCGACTAGATTTGACCGAAACCAAACCAGAGTTGACCAGTTGACTAAAAGTCAATAGTTGGTCAATATCAGACTAGTTTGACCTAGAGTTGACCTAGAGTTGACCATAGTTGACCAGAGTTGACCAGGGTTGACCAGTTGACCAAAAGTCAACTGTAAGTCAACCTTTGACCCCGTTTGACCTAGTTTGACTTGGATTGACTCCCAGTGACCTAGTATGACCTAGTATGAACCAGTATGACCTAGTATGACTCAGTTTGACCTAAGTTGACCTAGTTTTGACTTAGACTGCATTTATGACTTATATTAGTTTCCTTTTCAGAATAAAGCCATGTTTGACTCATAGTATCTTATTTTAGGTCTGTGATTACTCTGAGCGTCTGTTCACCTTATCAGCTCAGGACCACAGGCGAGTACATTCACTGATAGTTTTTATTGTCTTGATATCTACTATATCCGATTCAGTTGTAGTATTTTACATGATTCCCGACACGACAGTTCACAGACTAGTATACGTCGAATCCTGTCATGAGATGTTATTCCTGGACTTCCATGGTATATGGGTATGGGATATTTCTATGTTTCTGTACTTATATAGACATTGATTTGGGAGTGGGCTGGCCCCCTGCTCTCGAACCCTGTGTCATGACGTGCCATGTCCGGATCCATGATACTATTCGGAGATGGGGGAATTATTAGGGGTTATGTGATCAAAGCCTTCCTGTAACTATTTTGCTAGCGCCACCCTCACCTCACATAGGGTGTAGCAGATACCCCATTGCCAGTTATCCAGGTTGGACGATATGACTCTCCGTTGAGGACACCGCGGATTGCTGGGCCAAGTGGATAATTCTCTCTTGACTCCCTAGCCGATCACATATCGCTCTAATAGTTCAAATCACCTTTTATATTTTTTAGCGTATCTTATATTTCCAGTTTAGCTTTACTTTCTGTACTTCTCACCATGCTATAATTCCATTTGTCACATGCTCTACCTGCCTTTATACTGTATCATGATTTGAGACTAAGTCATGTTTGAAAGAAGGGTTACAACTCCGGTTCTTGTTTCGTTTAAGGGTTGTAACTCGGCTTTCAAATGGTTCCCAAGTCGCCTATTTCTTTGTCTTATATTTTATTATACTGTCTCTTATAGTATTTCTCAATTCATATGGAACTGCTGTTGGTGTTTGTACTTGCTCATTTTCCTGACATGATACCGTTGATATATTACAGATGACTCTGAGACTGATTGTCCGACCTACTATGGGGTTGAGTCTGACAGAGTAGACTTAGACCGTGGCTTGTTGGTAGAGCCACTAGACTTTGCTTACCCTGAGTAGCATAGTTTAGTTAGGTTTGCCTGGCCTGCGAGCCAGCTAGTACATTTCAGTTTGTAGTATCTATTATATATATTCTCTGAGACTCTGGATGTTTGTGTATAGCTCTGACTTGTAGATCTTGGACTCATTTACTATCTTATCTGTCATATTTCCTTTCCATGCTATCTACCTTAGTTTTATATTTGTGATTGAGACTGTATTTGTCACGACCCGTTACCCAAATTATTGGGCCGGGCCGAGCCATGTCCAGCTTACGCTTAAGATAAAGCGCAGTAAGCTGTTCTAGAGATAACAAGATAAAACTAAATGTGCCAACAGTTCTATAAGTGAAGAAGAATCATAAATGCTGCAAACACAAAAGTCATCGTATATAGTAAAATATCCAAGTACAAGTAAACTGAAATGTAAAACTGGATACATGTCCAGTTACAAAATGATATAGTCTAATACATGACTACACTAAGTATCCCAAGCAGCTAAGCAAACTAGACGAGTCTCCCCGCAGGAACATCCTCGTATGGCAAAACCGGGTCCTCGGCAGTGACTCCATAATACGAATCACAGAGCAACTCCTCCTCAGTAAGTATACCTACAACGTTATCCTGTCAGGACGGGAGCAAGTACTGAATCTAGCAAACTAGCATATGAAACATGGAAATGAACATGAGAGGAATAACTGTAAAGCATGGCATCATACAGTCTATCATGGCAAGGACACATATGTCATAGAGACAGATGTATATGTAATGTTTAAAACTGTAGCAGGTACGTGATCGGTCAATAGGTGTACAATGTACTGAGGCACAATGTAAATAAAATGTACATACGTACAAGTGTAAAGGCAATATATGTACACACGTACAAATACAGCTTGGAGAGTAAGGCCTACGGCGCAGTATCATATAAAATGTAACTTTGCTCGGTACTGAAGAGGGGGTATGATCACGTACTCTACTATCAGTTTCCCCATAACCCATATTCTAATCATGTGAGAGATACATCAAGATTGTTCTAAGCATGGTAGTAACTGAAAGTACAACATGTAGAGATCTAACTTGCTACCCCAAGGATCAGCATGTAACATGGTGGGGTTTGCAGTTCATTCATGTGACAATATGTAAAGTTCGTAGAAAGTACTTGCCTCTAGCAAAGCAAAACAAAATAAGCTGCGATAACAATGCTATGGATGTCCAGTATCTCGTCGCTGTAGAAGTAAAATATAATAACTTAGTTTTTACACTAAGCTAAAATACTAGGACACTAAATGGTGCGACACGACTTGTGACTGGGCACCTAGCCAAAATAATGACTTGGCATAGGAGACCAATGTGGGGTGACACACTATGTTAACTAACTTTCTAGGGTCTTTACACTAGTGAGGGATGGGGTTCAACACGACTAAAACTCCAAATAACACAAAAAGCTACAAGTCGTAATTAATCAATAAATAAATCAAAAGATCATTGTGTTCTAACAATTTTAGAGATAGGCAAAAAGCCTAGTTTTTCTTAAAGTAAAGTACTAAAGTGATCCTTGTTAATCATAGAAATTTATTATAATTTTTCTGGAATTTATTAACCAGTACAAATATTTTATAAAAATCAGTTTTCCTAAGTATACAGAAAATGAGTTTTGGTTTCATATGCCAAACTAGTGGCAAAACAGTAAATTAAATACTACAAAAATTATAGTAAATTAGCCAACTTAACATAGTATCTAAATACTATTTTTCCATAATTTTAGCAGCACTTTAAGTATTTTTAGAAAATCAAAAACAGCTTTGCACACAATAATTAATTATCTGCATATTTTGTCCATGTATATAATTTGAACCAAAGTTCAAATACAGGACCCAAGGCCATGAATCAAGTCCAATATGACTTGTACAGGTCTTGAATGTGTGAAAACACATTTGGGCCCAAATACCCATGCTAGGCTTGGACACCAAATGGTTGCAGTAATTTAAATACGATAAAAATACAATTTGGTAATAGTCAAAATAAATATTATTATTTTAATAAGGTAAAGTTTTGCATATAGAAAATATACCTACATATGTTTTAAAAGTGCATATATATATATATATGTAAGGAAAAATACTTAATTTATATATGTATAAATATATATACATATATAGGAAAATACTTAACAATAAAGTGTATATATATATTTATATATATATACATGAAAATATATACATATATACATAATACATACATATATGAATATATATATAAATACAAACATATTTATATAAAATTTACTAACTATAAAATATATACATATATATAAAATACTGCCAAAAGTAGTATATACACATATATATATATATAATATATATATATATACATATATATATATATATAAATATATATATAAAACTGAAAAAGAAAAAGAAAAAGAAAAGAAACAGAAAAGAAAAAAAGACAGAAAGGAGGGGGCTCGAACCTGAGCCAGCGGGGGGGGGGGGGGGGTGTTTAGTTTAGGACGGGCTGGCCAGGGGGTCAGCCTATTAGTTGTGTTAGGGTTAGGGCTAGTTTAGTTTTATTTAGGTTTTGATTAACATAACATAATAAAAAAAAAAATATACACGAGCCTGTGTCAGGAGAGTTTGGGACACAGGAATCCTCGTGTCCGTGTTGTTTACGACGCGTACGACACGTATTTGCTGTGTCCACACTCACCAAAAGAGTCGTCGTGTGCGGGCGAGTCTCTTACATGAAATCGAGACACAAAATAGGACACGGGGCCAAAGACACGTACGTGTCCGATGGGGGTGGGCTGCTGTTGCGGCTGCGATAGGGCGGAGGAGACGTCGTGGTGGTGGTGGCGCTGCACTCGTCTCGACGAGACGCGTCGACTGGTGGTCGTGGTTGGCGACGACGTCTGCTGTGGAGGCGGCGCTGGGGGTCGCCGGAGTTAGGGTTAGGTTTAGTGTTTTTGGGGAAGAACGGCGAAGCTAGGGCGTCGATGGTGGTCGGGGTGATGGGGGTTGGGCTGAGGAGAGAGAGGGGTTCATTAATAGGAGTTTAGGGCGGTCGGGGGGGCTGTGCGCTGGCCGAAAATGGCGGGGGCAGCGTCGGTGGGGTCGTCGGGCAGTCGGGTCTGGTCGTCGGGGGTGGGTAGGAACAATTACAAGAAACCCCCTAGACTTTAGGTAATTGCATAAAAGCCCACCGCCCAAACAGTTTGCAAATATAATTTGCAAACTCTAATTAAAATAATTAATTTATTTGCAAAACGATATTAAAACAAAATTAAATATTACAAATCGATATTAAAACAATTTTAATAATTGCAATATGATATTAAAACATTTAAATAAATTGCAAAATAATATTTAAACAATCTAATTAATTACAAAAATCAATAAAAACATTTTAGAAAATTACAAAATGATATTTTTTGTATTTAAAACTCATTTAAAATTCATTTAAAATTCTAAAAAATTCCTAAAATCATATTAAATTATTTTAAAACCAATAATGACATTTAATAATTAATTAACACTAGTTTAAAAATTTTTGAAAATCAGAGGCTTACAGTATTGCTATGTCACCTCCATTCGGAGTGTATATATTGTACAGGTATATTTATCTGTTTTAGTCGTAGTATTTACAGACCCTATATACAGCGTTCTACCACCGATTCTGCGGCGTAGGCTGGACATAACCACGTGCTCGTACCCCTCTTCAGGGTGCGGGTCATGACACATTTTTGTGATGGCCCATGCAGGTCTGTGTCACAATTAGTACGATCTCGTAATGGTGCTCGACTTAGAGTACTAATTACGAGCCTGCAATTAGGACATAGGATCTAGGTTATGATAGGAGTTACTCAATCACATTTTAGAAAATTTCTGATCTTTTGATTACCATGACAAATTCTTTTATATTGAATTTAATTGTCCTTCTTTGATATTCCTATCATGTGCCATATTGATTCCTTGTTTTACTCTATCCTCAAGATGACGATCACTCTCTCTCAGGCAACGGATTCTAGCGCTGTACCGGAGAGGCCTGATCTGGCAGGACTTCCACCTCCGGCTACGGGAGCTGTACTTGAGGGAGCTGCCACCTCAGTTCCTGCCCCTCAGGCGGAAGCAGTAGTAGAGACAGTTCCAGGAGGTCTTCCACCTCCAGCAGCGGGACCGTCCATGGTCGTCCCTGATATTCTTCTACCGTCGCCTCATTTACCGACAGATACCCAGGGGATGATGGCCCTTCTGAAGCAGATGTTGCAGACTCAGAGCACACAGGCAGAGTTGTTACAGTGGACCATGGAGAACTCCCATCAGCTGGCGATGGCAGCAGTAGAGAGGGGTGAACAGGCTACAGTTCAGGGAGCACCAGTACAGCAGCAGGGTCAGGGAAGGCTCGGTACACACCTCGACTTCAGGAAGATAAACCCGCGAGAGTTCAAGGGTACCGAGGGTATCCCATACATCGACTGTCTCTACCACTTTTCTAGTTTGAGGGTATTTTTATCATTTTTGGGATTATTTGAGTTTATTAGAATTTATTTGAAATTATGGGAATTTTTAGGATTTATTTTGGAATTGTTTAAATGAAGGTTGACTAGGTTGACTTTGACTAGCTTTGACTTGGTAGGCTAACCTAGAAGCTAACCCTAGTTGAGTTTGGACTTGGTTAGATTATGAGACCCTAGGTTAATTTTAGTTAACCATATTCTAGTTATTAGAATCAATTGGAAATAGGAATTAGAATAGGGAATTGATTAATGACTTGTGACTTCACAAGTCATGACTAATGACTAAGCCCATAGAAGCCCACAAGCCCAACACCATGTAAACCCTAACCCAAATTGCTATGGCCAGCCAACCCACCTAGGGAATCCCCCTATAAATAATCTCCTCCATTTAGGGCTAGCCTCTTTAGGAAAGAACAAGTTTTAGAAAGAGGTGAATCTCCATCTTCATAAATTCCTAGAAAATCCAAACTAACTCATTTTTCTCTCAAACAAATTGTAATAGGTTTTAAATTAAGTTTTCTTGCTGTTGTTATATTTATTTCTCAGTTTCATAGCAATTTGGTGGAGTTTGGGAAGCAAGAAGACACTCCACTTTGAAGCTTTTTGAGGACTTGTGACACCATTAGGTAAATCATTAAAACTCCTTGTTAGATGCTGTTTTTATTGCATTCTAACCTAGATCTAGGTGTCCCCTAGCTAACCCTATATTTCTGTAGGATTTCGTGTCCTATTCGTATCCTATTTGGACACGTATCAGTCCTAGGGTTTAAGTATTTGATGAAATACCCCAATAGGCATTTCGTATTGATTTTTGAATTGTGTTTAAATAGGAATTATTGTTTTGAGGTCACTTACACATTTTTGGTGGACTGGGGTGTTCCTTGTGTCGTGTCGTGTCGTTTTGGACACGTGCACATGCGGGTGCACCACGCACGCACGAGCACTGTAGCTCCCCTGCTACCAGCGTGCTCATGCGAGCCACCTAGGACACGTAGACACGTGTACTTGGACGTGAAGCAAGGGGCAGTGTCTGTCATGACACCCCCGAGGCTTCGTGTCCTAAGGATACATGTCGGGTGTGTGCGGACACGTGCACTGGTCACGCGAGCTCGTACCGGCTCGTGCAAACGTGTGTATTGTTCTGGACACTCGTGTGTCCTATTTTAGGACACCAAATTATTTTTGTATCACCTACTGATATACCCTAACTATTATCTACCTTTTATTCTTCACAAATTGTTATAAATGAATTAGCAAATCGAATGAGAAGTTTGGGTTATTCTCTATGACTGATACATTAGTGTATCAATAATACACTGTTCTTCATTTCTGGTTTCAAATCCTGTTAATTAGTGATTTATTGTATGCTAATTTATCTCCTAACATTTCATAATCACTACTAGTTTAAATTTCATATTCGAATGGGCCTTGAAATCTGTAAATAGGATAACCAATGTAGAGTGGGTTCGAAATATAAACTTGCTTGTATTAACTGTCAAATTTCTGATACCAGTAAGAGTATCACTGTTAATTCCTATTATTAATGATTCATTATGGTTTAGTTACATTAGATGCTGAATTATGTCCTAATGTGTCTATAAATCACTGTCAGTTCATTATACATGCTAGTATAGGTTGTGATTAATGAGAATTCAAAATGGGTTATAAATAGGAAGGCTAAGTATCAATGTTCTTCATGATTAGGGTTTAGTTTAATATTGAGAACTGTCTATTATTGAATCCATTTCCTATTTTAAATGATAATTTAGTTTGGGATTTAAGACGGTGAATACATACATGTTGTTACTTGTTGAAATTCATTTGATTATGAGTTCGTCAAGCATCTAGTGTTAACTGAGATTTGATGTTATTTAATTTCTGTTGAGTGTAAAACCTGAGAATAGATTGGGTTCCTTCCTGTTTTTGGCTGAACACACAACACACATTAGTTAAATCCTATGCTACATTGAGATTTAATTGGGTAGAACTCATTAAAACTGAAATTGAGTGTTGATGCTTCATGACTGAAATAAGATGGAATGCAACTGAGTTTTGATAACCTGTGAACTGAGATTGATTTGGCGTTTGGGTTGGCTTTGAATTGGGGTTGAAGTTTTCAAACAAAACTGAAATGGAATGTGTATTGATTTGGTTTTCTTTTGGGTTTTGCATTGAGATTGAAGTTAGTACTGTTCTGGACAGTGGGCTGAACTGTGAAGAATTGGTTTCCCTTCCTTTTCTTCCTGTGACACCACACTGTCCTCATGACAGTGCACTCACTCACACATACACACTGTTCTGTGATGCCCTTCATTCTTTCCTGTCACATTTCAACCACTGACACCACATCACTCTCACATACTCCCACACACTCTACCCTATTCACACACACACACAGTTAACATTGACACTCACTTGCATACACACACACACATGCCTCCCCTCTCTCTATATGCATATGCATGTATATATTATATGAATATCTATATACATGTATGTAATATATGTATGTGTGTAGTAATGTATATGTGTGCATATCGATATAATGTATAGTATAATGTGTATGTACCTATGTATTATATTTATGTATATGTGGTATACCTATAGGTAGCCTAATGTATATATATGTATGTATTATGTAAACTCCATGTGTAGGCCTAGATGCAATAATAGGTTGTGTATTGGTGGGTTGACCTTGTGTTGTATAGGTTGTATGGACTTGGTATGCTAGTATAGGCTAGTTTAGACTAGTATAGACTAGTTAGACCTAAAATGACTTGTTTGACCTAGTTTAGACTTGTTGGACCTAGTTTGACCATAGTTGACCTATGTTTGACTTCTTGGTTGACCAAGATTGACCAAGAGTTGACTTTGGCCTAGATTGACCTAGATTCATTTAGAATGCATTAAATTGCATCTTGTTATCATTTTAGACTTGTTGTGACTTGTGCTGTTCTAATTAGGAGCCAGACACCTCTCCTCGGACAGTACATTTCATCCAGACACTCAGATACCAGGCAAGTACATTCTCTGATCATTTCATATCCTGTTTAGAATTATATTCCTGCTTTAGATTACCATACTTGATGCTGTCACGATATTATCACGGATTAGTACTATATGGACCTCTTCATGCGATATTATCCCCCTCGGGAGCATCGGGTACATTGTGTCATGTGCGTTTCACTTTTATCATGTACTCCTGTGCTTTCACCATACATGTACACTCCTGTGAATCATGTACTCTCATGTTCACGGAGCCCTCATGTATACTATCATGTGCACCCTTTTATGGGCTCCCATGTGATATCATGTACAATAACATAACCTGATTAGATCCTTGTGTATTGATTGGGGAAAACGGGGGAGTGCTAGTAGTCATGTGAACAATTCCATAGTAGTGTAGATCATGTGAAACTCTTTAGTGTAGATCATGTATAAATCTGTTCTGTTCACATGTGCTATCTTGTACTCTACATCACTAGCCACTATTAGTTCTCTATATACAGTAGCTATTTACATACAGTTCTCTTCTTTTACATCATGTACTTCCTTTCAGTTTCCTGTATCTTACTCTACTGCATGTTTATATTTTCTAACCTGCTATGAACTGTTGAGATGTATTGTGCTCGCTCCTGTCCTGACTGAACCTGTTGAAAATATTACAGAGGACGAGGAGGAGGCCTGTATGGATACCTTCTACGGGGCAGCCCTAGACGACACTTGTGAGCTGGACTCTCAGGAGGACCCAGCTCTAGCTGAGGACATTACCCCTATTGCCTAGACTAGCTTAGTTAGGCCTTATCTTATTTATGTTGTCTTGAGACTGGTTTAGCTAGACTTTATTTCTGTCTTTGAGATCTGAGTTGTATATATTCTTTCATATTCAGTAGCTGAGACCATGTATTTCTGGATATTGCTGAGATGTTATCTTAGACTTTCTGATCATCTGTATTTCTTTGAGTTCTATATCATATCGGGCTTCTTTTTTCTTAGTTGTGATTAAGTTTACATTCTGCAATGTCACCCCCATTCGGGGAGTATAAACTGTTTAGAATTATATTGTTAGATGTTGTGACCTAGGTCAGCGTTCTACCGCCGACACTGCGGCGTAGGCTGGACGTACCCACTTCTCGTGCCCTTACTCTAGGGTGCGGGTCGTGACATATTTTTAGTGGTGGCCCATGCAGGTCGAGTTTATGTAGTGGTATTCGAACTAGAGTATCACTACAGCCTGCAGTAGGATTAGGATATATTTTTGAAGATACTCAATCACAGTTAGGATTCCTTGAGAGATTCCTGGGACGACCCTTGAGAATCTTATTTAAACTTCAATTTGAATCATTTTCCTTGTTTTGTTGCTCTCACTCCTTGATTATTGAATTTGATTTTGTTGGATCGTTGTTGATTTTGATTTTCCTATGGAGATGAATTTTAAAGCCTGAGTTACGATATTTTTCTGATAACATATGTTGACGGGAATACAGGGATGGTAAAACGTCTACTTGATTATGGAACCTACAGTTTATCGCAGCCATATTAGCTGACGTGGCAGAAACATAGAGACCTGACTTCGGATGTACGTATCTTGGTTATGAGATTTGGAATTTCTTGCAGCTATACTAGTCGGCATAGCGAGAATTTCAGATGATATGATTATAGAGGTGCATACCCCAGTTATGAAATCTATCTTTTATCGTAGCCTTGCTTACTGGCATGGCGAGGACTCTGAGTAACATGATTTTTGACAGACGCATATGATTATCAGATTATATTTTGAGAAGGTTTTTAAACATATCATCTTTATCGTACCATTCTGTCATTATAAATTGTACTCCATCACCAAATAACTTAGGAATAGGAGTAAGAGTAACTTTGGCTGTTATTATAAACCTTGTGTAACTTCTTGCTATAAATTTCTCCCTAATACAATGAATCAATAATTTTGCTAGACCTTGACAAAGATTTGATATTATAACTCTGGTTTCAAAATGGTTCCTTCTTTTAAATAGATAAGCAGAACATATTTTATCATTATTTTCTTCTTGCCATTATATATATATATATATATATATATATATATATATATATATATATATATATATATATAGTGGACACAGATACTTGCCTGACACGTATGCATGCTACACTTGATTACCAACCTATCTAAATGCATATTAATATGTATGATGTTAATTTCTCAAAATCCCAGTAATTCTAATATAGGACAGTATCAGTGACTAATTCTCTATTTTTCCAGATTAAATTTGTAAATTAAATATAAATTTCTTGTTATTAGTTTTGTTTACATCACTGCACATGTATCTTATACACAAGGTTTCAATTCTTAAAGAAATTGGTTGAGTTTTGTGTTTGAACTTGTCAAATCTGAGACTGTGTGCATATTAACCCTTAATACTGGATTTTAAATATTAGTTCAAATTGTTGTTTTTTAAATGTAATATTTTAAGGTATATACATTGTTGTATGTAGGGATATAATGTTAGGTTTCACATTCTTACATGTTAGGTTGTGATAAACATTGGGTTGGTTTGATGTTCGAATTTCTCCAAAATTCTAAAACTGAATACATGTTAACTTTTTCACATTGATTTTAAATGTTTAGCTCAATTTCAGATTTAATATGTAATATTGAACTGTATGCATAGCTAAATGTATAGATAGTATGTTAGGGTTTCATCTCCATTATGTTAGGATATGTTGGGAGCATTGAGTTGGTTGTGATGTTTCAAATCCTAAAATCTGAAACTGCATTATGTTAATATTACACTGGTTTAAATGTTAGCATATTTTCAGATTTTGTATGTAAATGCTGAACTAAAACTGGGTTTAACCTTTCAATACTAAAGCTATAACCCTGTACAATGACACACACACCCTAACTTAGTATACACTGCCATGTAAACCTAACCCTTCCTCTCTATGTTATGTTCATATATCTATAGATATATATAGAGTTTATGCATACATGTTATAATGTATATAGATACATAACAAAATCTCTACCTCTCTATACATATAGATATACATATATATATGGTTAGCCATGCATGTTATGTGTAAATAGCTTGTGCCTTGTAGACTGCTTAACCAATATGTCATGAATAGTGTAACTTGATAGCTACAGTTGAGACCCAAATCCTCCTATACACTTTTATGTATAATTCACACAAACCACATAACCCTTACATAATGCTAGCTTTTCCCTCTCTAACACACTCTCTATATATATATCGTGATTGGATTTCAATGCTATTGACTTTCGTACCTTAAGTTTTTATCTTGATTTTTAAATAGTACCCCTTTATATTTATTTTATTTTTGATAATTACCAGTTTTCAGATAGGATGGTAGACTGCCGTACAGCCTTGATGATTGTTGTTGTTTTTTATTTATCCTTTCCAGTATGGCACCCATGACCCGAGCCCGTCGCCTGAGAGCAGCTGCAGCTACTGAGAGTGTGCTTCTACCTCCTATTGTTCAGGAGGTAGTGATCCCTCTATCTGATCAGGGGGTGGTGGCACCTCCTGCCATTGAGGAGATGGTCGTAGCCTCGCCAGAGAGTCTTCCTTCATCTCCTATCGTTCAGGAGAGAGCTGCGGATTTGCCTGAGACCGAGAGCCTTTCCCTACCCCTTGAGATGGTACTCCATACTGTACCACCCGGAGGTTTGTTACTTGACGCAGCCCAGGTGTTTGGATATTTCCAAGAAAGGTTGTTGGAGTCACAGAGAGTTTATGATGAGGCCATGAGGGAGCAATACCAGAGGTTGCTACGTCTGTGGGACTCTGTGCTTCCAGGAGGAGAGCCTAGCTCCAAGAGGGCGAGGAGCAGTATCCAGTCCTACCCAGAGTTTGAGGAGTACTTATACATCCAGCCTATATCATCATACCCAGCCCAGTCTCTTGTCCAGCAGAGGCCAGCTGAGCCAGAGCCTATCTGTACCTACTGTAAGAAGTCTGGGCACAAGTGGAACTTCTATACAAAGAGACTAGGATTGTGCTTATTCTGTGGGTCAGCTGCACACTGGATGCAGCACTGTCCTGATATACCTGCCCCAACCAGGACCCTGCTTCTAGGAGGGAGTTCTAGTTCTCAGACCTAGAAATAGGTGAGTTTTGACCTAACCTTAGTATCCCCTTTTGAGAATATTTGATGCACCCCTTGCTTGTATGTTTTGATACCTTATGATTGCCTAGTATTGTAGCATAGTTGGGATAACTAGATGAGATCCCAGACTGATAATACATGCCATGACCCCATAGGTTACACTTTCCAACTGTATGATTTAAATAAGTTTCTGAGACTATGATTGCTGGGGGCTTAACCTAGAAGGAGTACGATCACCTTAAATTTCGAGGACGAAATTATTTTAAGGAGGATAGATTTGTCACTACCACTTTTCTAGTTTGAGGGTATTTTTGTCATTTTTTGGGTTATTTGAATTTATTAGAATTTATTTGAAATTATGGGAATTTTTAGGATTTATTTTAGAATTGTTTGAATGAAGGTTGACTAGGTTGACTTTGACTAGCTTTGACTTGGTAGGCTAACCTAGAAGCTAACCCTAGTTGAGTTTGGACTTGGTTAGATTATGAGACCCTAGGTTAATTTAAGTTAACCATATTCTAGTTATTAGAATCAATTGGAAATAGGAATTAGAATAGGGAATTGATTAATGACTTGTGACTTCACAAGTCATGACTAATGACTAAGCCCATAGAAGCCCACAAGCCCAACACCATGTAAACCCTAACCCAAATTTCTATGGCCAGCCAACCCACCTAGGGAATCCCCCTATAAATAATCTCCTCTATTTAGGGCTAGCCTCTTTAGGAAAGAACAAGTTTTAGAAAGAGGTGAGTCTCCATCTTCATAAATTCGTAGAAAATCCAAATTAACTCCCTTTTATCTCAAACAAATTGCAATAGGTTTTAAATTAAGTTTTCTTGCTGTTGTTATATTTATTTCTCAGTTTTATAGCAATTTGGTGGAGTTTGGGGAGCAAGGAGACACTCCTCTTTGAAGCTTTTTGAGGACTTGTGACACCATTAGGTAAATCATTAAAACTCCTTGTTAAATGCTGTTTTTATTGCATTCTAACCTAGATCTAGATATCCCCTAGCTAACCCTAGATTTCTGTAGGATTTCGTGTCCTATTCGTGTCCCATTTGGACACGTATCAGTCCTAGGGTTTAAGTGTTTGATGAAATGCCCCAATGGGCATTTCGTATTGATTTTTAAATTGTGTTTAAATAGGAATTATTGTTTTGATGTCGCTTACACGTTTTTGGTGGACAAGGGTGTTCCCTGTGTCGTGTCGTGTCGTTTTGGACACGTGTACACGCGGGTGCACCACGCGCGCACGAGCACTGTAGCTCCCCTGCTACCAGTGTGCTCGTGCGAGCCACCTAGGACACGTAGACACGTGTACTTGGACGTGAAGCAAGGGCCAGTGTCTGTCATGACACCCCTGAGGCTTCATGTCCTAAGGATACGTGTCAGGTGTGTGCGAACACGTGCACTGGTCACGCGAGCTCGTGCAGGCTCGTGCAAACGTGTGTATTATTCTGGACACTCGTGTGTCCTGTTTTAGGACACCAAATTGTTTGTGTATCACCTACTGATATACCCTAACTATTATCTACCTTTTATTCTTCCCAAATTGTTATAAATGAATTAGGAAATCGAATGAGAAGTTTGGGTTATTCTCTATGACTGATACATTAGTGTATCAATAATACACTATTCTTCATTTCTGGTTTCAAATCCTGTTAATTAGTGATTTATTGTATGCTAATTTATCTCCTAACATTTCCTAATCACTGCTAGTTTAAATTTCATATTCGAATGGGCCTTGAAATCTGTAAATAGGATAACCAATGTAGAATGGGTTCGAAATATGAACTTGCTTGTATTAACTGTCAAATTTCTGATACCAGTGAGAGTATCACTGTTAATTCCTATTATTAATGATTCATTATGGTTTAGTTACATTAGATGCTGAATTATGTCCTAATGTGTCTACAAATCACTATCAGTTCATTATACATGCTAGTATAGGTTGTGATTAATGAGAATTCGAAATGGGTTATAAATAGGAAGGCTAAGTATCAATGTTCTTCATGATTTGGGTTTAGTTTGATATTGAGAACTGTCTATTATTGAATCCATTTCCTGTTTTAAATGATAATTTAGTTTGGGATTTAAGAGGGTGAATACATACATGTTGTTACTTGTTGAAATTCATTTGATTATGAGTTGGTCAAGCATCTAGTGTTAACTGAGATTTGATGTTGTTATTTAATTTCAGTTTAGTGTAAAACCTGAGAATAGATTGGGTTTGTTCCTGTTTTTGGCTGAACACACTACACACATTAGTTAAATCCTATGCTACACTGAGATTTGATTGGGTAGAACTCATTAAAACTGAAATTGAGTGTTGATGCTTCATGACTGAAATAAGATGGAATGCAACTGAGTTTTGATAACCTGTGAACTAAGATTGATTTGGTGTTTGGGTTGGCTTTGAATTGGGGTTGAAGTTTTCAAACAAAACTGAAATGGAATGTGTATTGATTTGGTTTTGTTTTGGGTTTTGTATTGAGATTGAAGTTAGTACTGTTCTGGACAGTGGGCTGAACTGAAAAGAATTGGATTCCCTTCCTTTTCTTCCTGTGACACCACACTATCCTCATGACAGTGCACTCACTCACACATACACACTGTTCAGTGATGCCCTTCATTCTTTCCTGTCACATTTCAACCACTGACACCACATCACTCTCACACACTCCCACACACTCTACCCTATTCACACACACACACACAGAGTTAACATTGACACTCACTTGCATACACACACACACACATGCCTCCCCTCTCTCTATATGCATATGCATGTATATATTATATGAATATCTATATACATGTATGTAATATATGTATGTGTATAGTAATGTATATGTGTGCATATCTATATAATGTATAGTGTAATGTGTATGTACCTATGTATTATATTTATGTATGTGTGGTATACCTATAGGTAGCCTAATGTATATATATATATATGTATGTATTATGTAAACTCCATGTGTAGGCCTAGATGCAATAATAGGTTGTGTATTGGTGGGTTGACCTTGTGTTGTATAGGTTGTATGGACTTGGTATGCTAGTATAGGCTAGTTTAGACTAGTATTGACTAGTTAGACCTAGAATGACTTGTTTGACCTAGTTTAGACTTGTTGGACCTAGTTTGACCATAGTTGACCTAGGTTTGACTTCTTGGTTGACCAAGATTGACCAAGAGTTGACTTTGGCCTAGATTGACCTAGATTCATTTAGAATGCATTAAATTGCATCTTGTTATCATTTTAGACTTGTTGTGACTTGTGCTGTTCTGATTAGCAGCCAGACACCTCTCCTCGGACAGTAACATAACCTGCTTAGATCCTTGTGTATTGATTGGGGAAAACGGGAGAGTGCTAGTAGTCATGTGAACAATTCCATTGTAGTATAGATCATGTGAAACTCTTTAGTGTAGATCATGTACAAATCTGTTCTGTTCACATGTGCTAACTTGTGCTGTTCTGATTAGCAGCCAGACACCTCTCCTCGGACAATAACATAACCTGCTTAGATCCTTGTGTATTGATTGGGGAAAACGGGAGAGTGCTAGTAGTCATGTGAACAATTCCATAGTAGTGTAGATCATGTGAAACTCTTTAGTATAGATCATGTACAAATCTGTTCTGTTCACATGTGCTATCATGTACTCTACATCACTAGCCACTATTAGTTCTCTATATACAGTAGCTATTTACATACAGTTCTCTTCTTTTACATCATGTACTTTCTTTCAGTTTCCTGTATCTTACTCTACTGCATGTTTATATTTTCTAACCTGCTATGAACTGTTGAGATGTATTGTGCTCGCTCCTGTCCTGACTGGACCTGTTAAAAATATTACAGAGGACGAGGAGGAGGCCTGTGTGGATACCTTCTACGGGGCAGCCCTTGACGACACTTGTGAGCTGGACTCTCAGGAGGACCCAGCTCTAGCTGAGGATATTACCCCTATTGTCTAGACTAGCTTAGTTAGGCCTTATCTTATTTATGTTGTCTTGAGACTGGTTTAGCTAAACTTTATTTCTGTCTTTGAGATCTGAGTTGTATATATTCTTTCATATTCAGTAGCTGAGACCATGTATTTCTGGATATTGCTGAGATGTTATCTTAGACTTTCTGATTATCTGTATTTCTTTGAGTTCTATATCATATCGTGCTTCTTCTTCCTTAGTTGTGATTGAGTTTACATTCTGCTATGTCACCCCCATTCGGGGAGTATAAACTGTTTAGAATTATATTATTAGATGTTGTGACCTAGGACAGCGTTCTACCGCCGACACTGTGGCATAGGCTGGACGTACCCACTTCTCGTGCCCTTACTCTAGGGTGCGGGTCATGACACGGACGACTGGCTAGAGGATGTCCAGTGGAGTCTGGAGTTGGCAGAGGTCCCGAGAGGTTTGTGGGTAACTTCTGCAGCGAGCCAATTTTTCGACATAGCGCTGACTTGGTACCACACGGATCCGCGTGCGTCAGTGAGGGGTTTATCTTGGAAGGACTTCAGGAAGCTCTTTAAGGAGAAGTTCTACCCGGATGTAGCCTTGACAGCTTTGGAGGGGCAGTTTGCCAGTTTGGTGTAGGGAAACTAGTCGGTAGACGAGTATGCAGCGGAGTTCTTCCTCCTGAGCAGGTTTGCACCTAGTTTGGTCCAGGATGAGGGGTGCAAGGCCTGAAAGTTTCGGAGAAGCCTTAAACATGTAGTGCGCACTCGTAGCTCAGGGAGACGTGATGCGACCTTCGAGCAGATCCTTATGGAGGTGCAGATTACAGGGGAGGACTTCGGCCTCAAGCCGAAGAGGGGCAGTGACGCTCTTGGAGCTAGTTCGAGTGCAGGGCCGACGAAGCGCCAACATTTCCAGCAGAGGCAGTTCCAGCAGCAGCAGCCTCAGTTGCAGTTTTAGCAGGTATCGGCACGTGCCCAGCAACACCAGGGTCAGGGTCAGAGGCCAGCTACACAGTGTTACTTCTGCGGGAAGCCAGGGCACACTAGAGAGGTTTACAGGAAGAGGTTGGACGTCTGCTTATACTGTGGGGCGCCCGATCATCAGCTGAAGGACTGTCGTATTCGGGGAGTCCGAGGAGTCCAGGACAGAGCGCAGCCGACCAGAGGACTAGCAGTTCAGCAGAGAGGTCCTCCACTTCAGACGCTGCAGCAGCGTTTTGTACAGCACCAGAGGGGAGCCCCTGCGGGCAGAGTGTTTACCCTGACAGCAGAGGATGAGGCAGATCCAGTAGGCGATGTAGTGGCAGGTCACGTTCTTCACGATTCATTCCCTGTATTTACCTTGTTTGATTCTGGTGCCACTTGTAGCTTTGTGTCTGTTTCCTTTGCTCTGAGACACAATATTATCGCTGAATCTTTGGGTAGGACTTGCAAGATATTGACCGGGGGAGGCATCATCCTGGTCAACAATATCTGTAAGGGGCGAAGAGTTACTGTAGGAGGCCGAGATTTGGGTACGTGCTTGCTCGTAATGCCTCTTCCAAGGTACAATGTGGTACTCGGAATGGATTGGTTGAGCATGCACTATGCTACTATAGACTATAGAGGAGGTAGGATTCTGTTTAGGCCGCCGGGAGAGCCAGAGATTGTGTTTGCCAGAGGAGCAGCTGATCCGGGAGATGGGTTCTACGGAGCTTTACTGGCGGGGCAGGCATTGCCACATCCATTGATAGCTGATTTCATGGATGTTTTTTCCGAGGAGTTGCCTGGGATGCCGCCGGATAGAGATGTTGAGTTCTCTATAGACTTAGTGCCGGGTGCTGAGCCTATCTCACAGAACGTCTATAGGGTCAACAACAGCGAGTTGGCGGAGCTGAAGAAGCAGGTCGACGAGCTGCAGGACAAGGGATTCATTAGATCTAGTTCATCGCCTTGGGGAGCGTCAGTCCTGTTGTAGAAGCATGGAAAAGAATAAAGAAATATCCATGCGTCCAGAGAACCCCATGCGGCTCAGAGAGTTCATGCGGCTCAAGTATTCATGCGGCTCGAGCGTCTATGCGGCTTAAACATGCTCCATGCGGCTCAAAGAGGAGCCACGTGGCCTGCAAACAGTTCTCTCGTCCTTTATTGCATTAAATGCCTTGACGGCTGACAGCTCTGACAAGGTGACAGTTCTGACACAAAGATATCATTATGACTCCCTCATAATGACGGACTCCTTGGAAAACAAAGAAAATCTCTGACACGATCCTCCGAGAGTCAGAAACTATCATGCGGCCTTGACACGTGGACAGTTGTATGCGGCCCAAGCGGAGACTCCTCCATGCGGCCCAAGTGGAGGCTCCCCCATGCGGCTCATAAAGACCAGCCCCATGCGGCTCATGAATGTTTCACTTAACAAAATGCCTTGGAGAAATTGGCTTTTGAAAATAAAACGAGAAAAAGTACAAGAAGTACAAATTTGATTCTGGAAAAGTATTGCTGTAGAAGTCTGATTCATAAATAATCACTTTGTTCCTTGGACCATATGATGATGATGAAGATCACTGCTTGAAGTAGAACAACTGGAAGAACTAAGTCACCAGAAAGGTATCGACGCACTTGGGCACTGATGGCGAGGCCGAATGCTTTCCTGCTTTGCTTTACTCTGTTCTGAAAGAAAGGTTGAAGAAGAATGCTCTGGAGAATCAAAATCTCTAAGTTCTGATCTCTGTATTCTCTTATGTCTCTGTCTCCGTGTTATGAGAAAAATAAGTCTATTTATAGACTTGGGCTCTTGTGCGTAAAAACTTAGCAAAAGTTTCATCTTTACGCTAACAACTGCCACCCACGACTGAAGCTATTCTCTGCATATTTTGACATATATCCCATCATTTCAGTAAGAATAGGATGCATGTACACACGTTCTTCGAGAAGAATGGCATGCCACGTAAGCAAACCACGTTCCAAACTGGTGGAGGAGAATAGGGCGTAAAAATAGCCCAAATGTACTCTGAGCGTAAAGCAGTAGATTTGGCGTAAAATAGCCCTGACATAGACTTCCCGCGTAAAGTGGTTGTTAAATAACCTTGAGCGTAAAAGCAGCTCAAATAGACTTTACGCACACGTCGACTTTTGAGCGTAAAGGCTCGTATAATTTTCGTGCGTAAAAGAAGCCGTAGTGTGAGCGTAAAGTAGCTCAATCCACACACTAAACGACAACATTGGTCTCTGTGTAAAAACAAATCCCTTTGTGATATATGCCATCATTAATATCTCTATGTCAGAGTTTGCATTAAATGCGAGATTTGACAGCTTTGTCCAGCGTAAAAGTGGCTGATTGGTCCTTGGCGTAAAACCATGGGTGTAGACCCGAGCGTAAAATGATCAGCCTGCTTAGACGTAAAGCGATTAGCCTTGTCTTGGGTGTAAATAGATTAACCGCTCTACTTGGCGTAAAACAGATCACTTATGAATGAGATGACTCTTTCTTTGAAGCACTTTTTACGCTCCTACAAGACCCCCTTCAAAGTTTTCAAATATCTCCAAAATTTGAAACACTTTGAACAGAAGCGTAAAAATTAAGATTTGATCAGTCAGCGTAAAATTTGGGATACGCAACCGTCATCCACGTAAAAGCGGGGATGTCCAACAGTCGGTGCAATTTTCAATAGTGTCGGTCAACACTCAATCGTCACAATGAATTTCTTTCTCGAGACTTTCGTATGCCTTTTCGTTTTCCCGAGTTTACATTAATAATGAGCAGTTTCCAAAGAGGAATATGAAGAGTTGGCTTAATTATATAAATAAGAAGAAATTCTTCACTCTTGTCATTCATCCTCATAGTGACATGGCGCCAAAGAACGAGATTACTAACAAAGAGGCTTCGAGCTCCAGGTTTGATTTTGAGCGAGCATACAACCTTTTAGAGTGCTTTGGACCGACTCCTGCAGTCTTTAGTCGCATCGATGGTGGTCCCCCAACTGCGTACGAAGGGCCAGAAGATGCAGAAGCATTTCTTAATCTGATGCGTCGCTCCGGGATTCGCAATATGCACGAACTAGGTACTTCCCTTCGTCAGCCCGACGAGGGAGAGAAAAAATGATGTTTTTGAGAATCTTTTATCTGTAGGGGCCACTCCCCCCTTTTTATAAATAAAGTCTGATGTTAATCTCATCTGTTGGTATATAGAACTGTTCAGCACTTATTTTGACTGCTTCTATGGTTGTTAATTCCCAAGAAACAAACCAACACGTGGCATCTGTCTTATGGTTACGAGAGCCTTTAAATAGGATCTTCTCCCGAAATAGACTCATACCAATCAATTTCTTCAGCCTTTATAAATAGCCGAGAATGTTTCATATATTCTCACTCTCATTCCTCTGAAGATACCTTTCTGCAATGTCGTTCTCCAACAAGTGACAATGGCAAAGCTGTCCAACGGTGTTCCTTTGTACGCCCAGTCATTAGACGTAGATTCAACCATCATTAGAGCCAAACCATTTGGCTTAAGTGGTAAGTCTGACCATAAGCAAATATCTGTCTTCGAATTTTTTGTTGGAAACAGGTATTCATGAGCGTAAATTCTTGACGAGCGTAAAAAAATCCTTACTAAAGCACTGGCGTAAAAGCCTTGCTGAAGCTCTGGCGTAAAAAGTCTTGCTGAAGCACTGGCGTAAAAGCCTTGCTGAAGCACTGGCGTAAAAGCCTTGTCTTCTGTTTTTAGTTTAGCGTTTAATACGCATCTGATGATACTTCTGTTTAAAACACTTCTTCTTTGTTGTTCTCTGCAGAAGTTTAGCTGAACAGTTTTTTCAGGACCGGCATTGGTGATTTTGACTTTGTGAAGAACGTTCTTCTGACATCAACATCAGGGAGCTCATGCGCTTTTGACGCACAAATCAGACAACTCAGAACTCTTCGTGAGATAGAACGGTCTTCCTCTGTTGGTAGGAAGAGCCTTTATACACGGAGAGTTGGATGGTGGAGTCAACTCTACCCCGAGAAATCAGGTAGTAGAGTTCCTTTCGCGGCAGAACTAGGAATCGTATCCCAATGCTGGATGTATTCATATCTCCCCTGGAAGGCCGCCCCTAATCCACCAATTGTATTGGCAGCAACACGCCTTCGGGCTGCCATACCCTGGGGTTCTCCTCTCGTCTGAGAGAGAAGACCAGAGTTTGATTCCTACTGTTCTGGTCGCCACTGAGGCTCAGACAGCAAGGAATTAACACTAACAACGAATCCGACGAAGAAGATCCAAAGAAGAAACAGATCTCCATTAGGCTATCGTTGTGAGTATAGAATAAAAATCCAAGAATGTAATAGATTTCCATTATAACTTGTAAGAAAGTCTAAGAAATGTAATAGACTTTTTTGATGATATGGGAATGGAAATGATAATTCTTCTATGATCAATGATTTGTATCTATCTGGATGTAATATGGACATGATAGATAAATAAAATATTATCTTCTGTTTTAGAGTATATAATACTGTCAGAGGTAATATGGACATAATAGTATATATGAACTCAAAAGAAAATTAGATTCATATCTATGCAGAGGTCAAATAGAAGTGATAGATAGGAAAAGTAAGTAGATTTAGTATTTATCCAGAGGTCATAGAAACATGGTAAAAAACGAATCCCACTTTCTAATCAATTGATAAAATAGAAGATATAAAATCCCTCTCCCAGGAGACAAGAAATCAGCTTAACCAAACCTTGGTAGCTGGGGAATAAGGAGACAGATGTCATGAGCATATAAGTCCATCTTAACGTATGAATGAATCATAATTTTTGGGAAAAGAAAACATTGATTCGATTCCGTAATTAAATGAATGAACCCGATATAACGAATGGACAGATCTTTTCGGGAATGAAAAGTTGTTCTTAATTTCAAAAGACCGGTTCATCAACAGTCCTCTTCTATAAATAGGCGAGAACTCTCTGTAATCATTTCATTCTTATTTCTATTCCTCAATTGAAAATGTCATCTGAGGATGTACAGCAAAAGAATGAAGCCTCCAGGAAAATTGAGGACGTCACTGAGATGTGTCCCATTGAGCCAACAGTAGCTGGCCCGACTCAAGTAGGCAACAGCTCTTCTATGCCCAGGCCACCACAAGATATCCTTGCGTTCTTAGTAGAGCCAGGAAAAACTCCTGAAGAAGAAGCACTGAGGATGGCCGCCTGCAAGTTTTTTATGAACTCAGGCAACAATGCCTTGTTGACATTAACTGACTATGTATTCAATAAGGGAGGCAGTGGTCCTCGTCCTTGACCTTTTATTTTGAACAAAAATAGTAATAAAAGAGACTTTATTTCTATTCTGTCTCTCCTTTTTTTATACATAGTATTTCTTAAGAAATTTGCCATTGATTGGCATCATGAGTAGATCTCCATTGGGCTTTGATAACCGATAGGCGCCATTGGAAAATACGGACTCAATTACATAAGGGCCTTCCCATTTTGCTTGGAATTTCCCTTTGCTTTTATAAGTCATCGCCATCGGTCTCCGAACGGCTAATACAAGTTCGCCAACTTTGAATACCCTCTCTTTAACTTTACGATTGAAAGTTCGAGATATGCGGGCTTGATATAGTTCAATGTGTTATTGTGCTTGAAGACGCTTCTCATCCAATCCTTCAAGTTCTTGGAGTCGTAAGCGATCATTATTCTCTGTAGTTAGCTCATTAGCAATGGCTATTCGTAGAGATGGGATCTGGATTTCCAATGGGAGGACAGCTTCACATCCATAAACCAATAAGAATAGTGTAAAACCAGTAGGAGTCCAGACTGTTGTTCGATAAGCCCATAAACACTCTCCAAGTTTCTCATTCCAATCATGTTTATTAGAAGAGACAAACTTTTTGAGAAGTTTAATGATCGTCTTATTGAAAGCTTCGGCTAAACGATTAGCAGCTGGATTATAAGCCGTAGAAGCCAAATTCTGAATTCGATTCTTATCATAGAATCGATAAAATGCCTGACTGGCAAATTGTGGACCATTGTCGTGAATTATTCGTCGAGGGATCCCGAAGCGATAAATGACATGGTGCTTGATGAAGCTGATCACGTTAGATGTTTTCACTTCAGCAAGGGGAATTGCTTCTGCCCACTTAGAAAAGTAATCGGTTATAGCTAATATAAACCGATGTCCCTTGACAGAAGGTGGGTTAATAGGACCAATGACATCCATACCCCAAGCTTCAAAGGGCCAAGAGGCTGCTGTAGGATGTAAAAATTCAGACGGTTGATGAATAAAATCAGCATGAATCCGACATGCTTTACATCTTCTGGCATAGTCTACAGCATCTGCTATCATAGAAGGCCAATAATACCTCATTCTTCGAATACGGTCTTGTAATTTAGGACCCGGTTGATGAGCACCACAAATACCATCATAAGCTTCTCGCAGCATTTGTTTAGCTTCACTTTCTGAGAGACAACGCAGCAAGAGTCCATCATAAGAACGACGGTATAGCATATGTAAAGACGAATCATAATAAAATCGAAACGATCGTCTTTTGATTGATGCAGCTTCTTTTGGATCTTCAGGCAAAATCCCATGGACTGCATAATCAATGAATGGAGCTCTCCAATCTTTCTGTTGGGAACTTGACTCTGTAGTATAACTTTGTTCAATATACAAATTATTTTTAACACAGAACAAGTCTCGATCCAACAAAGTAATTGTATTTTGTCTTCGGATTGGAACAGCCAGGTCTGCAGCTAAACTAGCAAGAGCATCAGCTTCCACATTCTGAGAGCGTGGTACAAATTCAATGAAGAATCCTTTGAATGAAAGGACCAACTCGACTACCACGTGATGATAAGGGATGAGATCAGGATTCCTGACTTCATAAGTCCCTCTAACTTGATTAACAATCAATTGAGAATCTCCATAAGCTTTTAAGAACTCAATACCCAATTGTTTTTCTACTTGGAGACCGATCAATAGAGCATTATATTCTGCTACATTGTTGGAGCATGGCTCATTGAGAGAATAGGCACGGTATATGACCATTTTGTCAGGAGAAACCAAGACGATTCCTACCCCAGAGACAATATTGCCTTTAGGTCCTACTCGTGATGCCCCCATCAAAATATAATTGCCATATGTCATTCTTCAAAGTCAGGTTACAATCCACGACTTCATCTGGAATGTCCTCTTATAATTTTGATGTTTCAGGTATAGGGTGAGCAGCTAAGAAATCGGCTAATGCTTGACCCTTTATTAATTTCTGAGGTACATAAACCATGTCATAAGGAGTAAGCAACATCGCCCAGGTGGCCAACCTGGAGTTAAGAATGCTAGGTTTTCTCATCAATACCCGAATGGGATTTATTCTGGAGATGACATGAATAGTCTGCCCTGTCACATAATGTCTTGTCTTTTGGACGGCAAAAACCAAAGCTAGACATTCCTTTTCCACAGGAGTATACCTGTGTTCAGCTTCGACCATCATTCTGCTCAGATAATATATTGCTTGCTCATGACCCATATCACTTTTCTGTGCAAGAAGAGCGCCAAGTGAATGATCTAAGGCTCGAACATATAGCAAAAATGGCCTTCCTACCACCGGGGGTACCAGAACAGGTGGGTTTGTAAGGTATTGCTTAATGTCATTGAAGGCTTTCTGACACGCTTCATCCCAAACAAAAGATACGCCTTTCTTTAATAGACGGGAGAAAGGTTGACATCTTCCAGAAAGATTAGATATAAATCTTCTGATATAAGCAATACGACCCTGAAAGCCACGGAGTTCTTTCAGATTACGAGGAGGACGCATTTCAAGAATTGCCTTAACCTTATCAGGATCAACGTGGATACACTGAGAAGTAATGACAAATCCTAAAAATTTGCCACTGGAAACCCCTAAGAAAGACTTAGTAGGGTTCATTTTCAATTGATGCTGGCGCATCAATTCAAATACTGTCCTCAAGTCCTGAATGTGATCATTCTTTGATCGACTTTTAACAGCAATGTCATCTACATAGCATTCAACTATCTTTCGTAGATGTTCTTGAAAGATGTTGCTCATAGCCCGTTGATACGTAGAACCGGCATTTTTAAGACCAAACGGCATAACAGTATAGCATTAGACCACAAGGGGTGTACGAAAAGCGGTGTGCTTCTCATCTTCTGGATGCATCTTGATTTGATTGTATCCTGAGAATCCGTCCATGAAAGACATGTATTCAAACCATATATATTGTCTATCATGACATCAGTAATTGGAAGTAGAAATTCATCCTTTGGACAAGCTGCATTAAGATCTCGATGATCTATACAAACTCGAACTTTTTCGTTCTTCTTTATGACAGGAACAATATTGTCAACCCAATCCGGGTGTTGCTCTTCACGAACAAATCCACATGTGATCAACTTTTTGACTTCTGCTTCAATTGCATCCATCATATCGGGCCTAAAGCGCCGTTACTGTTGTTTTACAGGCTTGTCATTGGGCAGAATATTGAGTTTATGAGTAGCAACTTTAGGATCTAACCCTGGCATATCCTCATAACTCCATACAAAGATGTCAATATATTCTTTGATAAGTTTTATTAACTCTTTATTTTCATCTTCAGCGAGATTTTTACTGATGAATATTGGTTTGGGCGTAGTTCCATCCCCAACATCAATCTGGATGACCTCATCTTCTGTAGGTGGCTGTCGTTGTTCAAAACGGAGTTCCCACTGAGTATCCATCTGTTGTGTCCAAGGATCATTCTCAAATGGCTCTGATTCACCATCAATTTGAACCATGTAAGCTGAAAATATTTTCTCAGATTTATCATCTGAGGAATGAGACATATCAGTTAATTGGACTTCTTCTGAATCCGATGATTGCGAAGAGCTAGAAGAGAATTCTTCTTGTATATCGTCATTAAACGTGTGGGACGGATCATATCCCAACCCATGACGAGTCTTTTGGTAAAACGGATCACCACATAATGGTAGTCGTCTACCCATGCCTTGACTGAGACCTTGCATAGTCTTCAAATCATAGCCCATGTTCTGGATAATCTTGATAGATTGTTGACTATACTTGTCAATTCGGATTCTTCCCTTGTCTTTATCTTTTAGCTCATCTGCCTGAGCAACAGGGATGTTTCTAGCCAGGCCAAACACAATTTGGCGCTTGTTTTTTTTATCAGGTGGGACCACGAAATAAGATTCTTTGTGACGTCTAAAAGTTATGCAAGCTTGTGATGAAGCGGCCACAGGTAGAAGATAAGGAGAAGATGTTATGAACCTTTGAGCATAAGGTCCAACATCTATATGAGGAGGGAAAGAATTTTCCTTATGATCGAGGTATAAAGTTTCTTCTGGCTCAATATCGTCTTTATATCGATGACTTTGATTATCAGAAGATAAAGTCATTCTTTCGATAAACTTGACAGCCATATACTCGAAAAGGAAATCTTCATTGTTATCAAAAAGTATAGAATGATCAATATTTACATCATTTACAATTTGACTGCTACGCTTCGGATTAATCATCAGTGGACCATTATATGTCTTTTGTGTAGTTTTGCCAAGATTGACAATGGTGGTTCTGGATCATTCGTACAAGAAGTACGCCCTTTAACCTTGATCATAAAAGGTTGAACTTGGCTCTTAGCAGGAATATTTGTTGATTCCTCAGATGAAGTTTGAGTTCTTCCTTTAACCTTGATTATCAGAGGTTGATCATTGACAGATTGGGATTGGATTCGTCCCTTGACTATGATCTTCAAAGGTTGCTCCTCTGGCAAATCTTCATTAATAGACTGATCCTCAGTAGGTGATTGATCTTCAGCCATGTCTAATATCTCTTTCACATGCTCTTGTTTATAAAGCCTTGAATCAAAAAAATAGGCTTCGACACCCTTGAAGGGATTGATATCAGCAAACTCAGTCTTCACAACTCCTTGGGAATCTACATACTTGAAGCATTGGTGGAGAGTTGATGGCACAATATTGTGCTCATGAATCCACGGTCTTCCCAAAAGGATATTATAGGAGACGTCTGAGTTGATAACATAGAAAGTTACCATGGTTCGAAGATCACCAATCTGAATCTGCAGACGAATCTTCCCCAATGGCTTGCTCTTGCCAGAGTTAAAACCGACTATCGTAGTACTAGTGTAAGTCAAATCACTAGTAGGGATCCTCAGGGGTCTTAGCATACTCTGAAGAATTATGCTAATTGAGGACCCGGGATCAATGTAAATCCTGTCAATTTCAGTGGATCCAATATACCCAGTGTAGCACAAAGGTCTGTTATGCTTGTTATGCTTCAACAGCATATCTTCTTGTGTAAAGGTAATGTTGGGAATTGCTTCCATTACACTATGACATTGTGGACATGATACTGGTATATTATCAGGAGTCTTGAGTTGAGCCAAGCATGAATCTGCTTGAAGTAAAGCTTCACTCAAAGTCTCTCTGCTTTCTCTGGAAAGGCGAAACAACTCAAATATAGATAGTCTAGCCGGAGTATTGGCTAACTGAGCTAGAATATCAAATTTGTAAGGCTTCATCACTACCCCCTGACTGGAAGCAGACTTCAATGGGACGTCGAAGCGTACTGCTTTCTGTTTCCTTTTTTCAACCACAGAAGGTTTAGCAGGAACAGAAGAGGATTGAGTTGGTAGTGTCTCCACTACGTCTTCAGCTTCTTTGGAGGATCCCTCATGGTCTTTATGGTACTCTTTTCCAGATCTTGTACCAGCAAAAGATTCTTCTTCAGACTCAGGAGAAGGAAGTACCATATTACAGGATTTTGTCTTTCCTTTCTTAGCCTTCTTCTTGTGTGGATTGTTACGAGGAGCTTCAGAACCCAATCCCACAGTAGAATTTTGATTTTGAATCCGTAAAGGAAGTCGTATTCCTTTATCATAATTCAAACCTTCTGCCTTTTGAAAGTCATAACCCATCTTCTTCATGAGATGAACAGATTGCTGACTATACAAGTGAGTGGGCAGTGGACTTTTGACAGGTGTTTCAACAGAGGAAGAGGAAGAGGCAAGACCTTCTGTAACCTCAGGAGAATGAAGAATAGATGTCACTGTAGTTACGGAAGGAGAAGGATTCGGGATACGAGGAGAAATCCCTGTCGGAGCTTTTTTATAAGCAGCAAAGACTTGTTGTGCCCGATATAAAGGAATACTATTCATGGCTAACCACTGCTGATGTGTAAGCTTGAGCTTGGTAGGAGGTGCTAGACTTGGAGGACAGATGTTCAGTCCTTTCAGTCTATCTTCTAAAGGAAGGCCATCCCATAGGTGATCTGAGTCATCGGGATCTGGAATAACATAGAAAATCATGTTGCAGGTTCTGACTTTCTTGCCCTTCTTGGATTTTGAAGTTTTATCTTCACTTTCCAACTCAGGCACTAAGTCAGGATGTACCCACATGATTTCATCATTCTTTAGTGTAAGCGACAGTAATCCTGTATTTTCTTCTCTGGCAGGCGGGATATTCACGATCTTCATCGTCGCCTTCGAAATTAGGATAATTCCATCTGGGACTTGCTGTGGAGGAAAATCTCCGAATTGAAAAGAAACCATATTGGTCGTAACCGTATGGTCATCATTGGTTAAAGTAATAGCACCACCATTTATCAGCTCTTGGATTTTCTTTTTCAAGACATAGCAAGCACTGGTGGGATGATTAATGTATCTATGATAGATACAATATTTGGGATTATCAGTCAGATTCACCTCATTAGGCCTTTTTGGCTCCGGAATCTGAAGTTTACCACTCTTCACCAGACATTGAAATATCCCTGTGATATCACTTTCGTCAAAAAATATTCTTCCTTTGGCCTGGAAGATTCTTGATTGTTCGGCGTCATTTTGTTCTTGGAAAGATTGACCATAAGAGTATCTTTTCCCCTCACATTACGATTGCCAGGATTATTACTAGGATTACTTTTCTTCCCTTTATCTTCTGAAGTAAAAATCATCCCATGCTCTCGAGCCAACCTACCATTGGTCTCGGCAGAAACTGCTGCTATGATAAACGAAGCCCAATCTGAGAATTGGAAACCCGTGAAAACAGCGATGGATGGTCGCAGATTCATCTTGCATATATCAATCAACGCTGAATCTGGCATACCAGGAGGCATCTTTAAAATAGCATGTCGGAAATATTCGATGAACGTCCGAGTATCTTCTTTCTCCTTTTGTTTGATTTCTATCAAGGAAGACATGTTCATGTCCATACCTCCTTCATAGAAACGGGAGAGAAATATTGCCTTGAATTCGTCAAAAGACGAAATAGAATTATCGGGTAAACTACGATACCAGTCGTAAGCTGAACCTGTCAGGCACCCGATGAACACTCGAGTGAGAAAAGCATCATTTTTCTGCAAGTGTACAGTCATAATATCAAAGTAATTGATATATTGACTGGAAGATGCTTTTCCATCGAACAAAACCATAGATTGTGGCTTGAATTTCGGTGGAAAGGGTACATCATTCCAATGAGGAGAATAAGGTTGTTTGATCCCTAACCTCTGGAGCTGATCTTTATGCCTCAAAACTTCAAACTGTGCTTTGAGCTCACGTACTGCTTGAATGGCTTCACTGGTTTGGAGAAGCACATTTGATTGAATGGTTATTGGATGTACCGTAACCCCCACTAGAGGTGGTACATCTTCAGGAATGATAGGATCTGGAGATGCAGAATTCTGATTAACAGCCGGCTCTTGAGTATTCAAAGGTATTTCAGCCCCTTGACTATCTTGAGTTTGTGCTGCTACTGGTACTGGTGTTATTACCGTCGGCTGAGCAGTTTGCTGATTCAAAATTATCTGATGCATACTTTGCACCATGTTAAGCATATCTTTCAGTGATTGCTCAACGGCAGTGAGACGTTGTTCTGTATTAGCAGATGACGTCTCTGGTTCATCTCCAACAGCGTAGGATTCAACCTCTCTTGAAGATACGGAAGGATTTGTATAGAAGTATGAATCCACACTATCGGTATCAGACTCAAAAGATTGAGTACCCCCAGCTTCTGAATCAGAAGTCTGCAATTGCCTATGTCTTCTTCATCGAGTATTCTGATATACTCCTTCAAAGGAATCAAGAAGTCTGTTGAACTGTTGTTGACCTGGAGTTTGGGACATGTTCCGTCTCGGTCGTCATCCTCTGTTAGTATAAGATGCCATGTTGACTGATGCATATGACAGCTCATCTTCTTGGTCTTCAGCTTGATGTTGAAGCGAATTAAAACTCAATCGATCAAAAACTGACCGTTTTGAAGCTGAACAACAACAATTGATCACAACCTGGTGATATTCACAATGATATTTTTCTTGGGGGAGTGTCACCGGAGATTGTGAATTCTTACGCTTTTGTATTAGCAATTCACGTAAGTCAGAAGGAGTGGAGGGAGTATTCTTCTTTATCACATTAGGGGTAGAAAAACGTTTAATACCCTGTATGTAAAGAAGATTACTAGCAGCATTCGCAGAACCAAATTGTACATTTCTACGCGTTTGGAGTTGTATGCGTAAATCTTGAGATTTTTTAGTACGAAGGACTCCATCTTCATGGCGCATAATTTGCAAGTTTGGTACTTTGCGTAAAGCAGTATAAGAAGGTTGTTGGTGTAGGACAGAAGTTTTACCAACAATATTTTTACGCTGTATGCGTTTAGGTACATTCACATTAGATGTGCAAACATCGTTGTGAATTTTATCTACACTGTCACAGACAAGAGACTTACCTTTACGCGAAAAACGTAAAAATTGATTATCTACCACATCACAGACGGGAGATTTTGTTTTACGCGAGGAGCATAATTTGTGTGTGTCTACCACGTCACAGACGGAAGACTTATTTTTACACTCAGAAGCATTAGAATCTGCCACATTACAAATGGGAGACTCATTCTTATGCCTTGAACGTAAAACTTGGTTTTTACCCAGTGGGCGTAAAACCTGGTTCTTACGCAGTGGGCGTGGAACCTGATCATCTATACCGTCACAGACGGAAGACAAATTGTCACACTTAGAGAGCGACGTCGAAGTAAGGACTGCCTCGTTATGAACGGGAGCCCCTACGACAGGAGAGGGAAGAATTCCCTTGCTATCAGAAGCAACAGAGAGATCAGCAGCTACTTTGGATTTAGGGATCCAAACTTTCCGCGCTTTGCGAGACTTTTGAACATTGGAGCAGCGAGAACCACCCCCAGTTCGGAGCATTTCTTCGTAGGCAGTCTGGTCGAAGTGCACAACCAGGGTCTTCTTGGTCGAACCGACCGAAACATTATCATATTGAGCAATTGCCTCCTCGTCAGAGGAGAAGGTCGTCCCCAGCAGAGTCACCATTTTTGTTTCACTTAACAAAATGCCTTGGAGAAATTGGCTTTTGAAAATAAAACGAGAAAAAGTACAAGAAGTACAACTTTGATTCTGGGAAAGTATTGTTGTAGAAGTCTGATTCGTAAATGAACACTTTGTTCCTTGGACCATATGATGATGATGAAGATCACTGCTTGAAGTAGAACAACTGGAAGAAGTAAGTCACCAGAAAGGTATCGACGCACTTGGGCACTGCTGGCGAGGCCGAATGCTTTCCTGCTTTGCTTCACTCTGTTCTGAAAGAAAGGTTGAAGAAGAATGCTCTGGAGAATCAAAATCTCTAAGTTCTGATCTCTGTATTCTCTCCTGTCTCTGTCTCCGTGTTATGAGAAAAATAAGTATATTTATAGACTTGGGCTCTTGTGCGTAAAAACTTAGCAAAAGTTCCATCTTTACGCTAACAACTGCCACCCACGACTGAAGCTATTCTCTGCATATGTTGACATGTGTCCCATCATTTCAGTAAGAATAGGATGCATGTACACACGTTCTTCGAGAAGAATGGCATGAAAGCCACGTAAGCAAACCACGTTCCAAACTGGTGGAGGAGAATAGGGCGTAAAAATAGCCCCAATGTACTCTGAGCGTAAAGCAGTAGATTTGGCGTAAAATAGCCCTGACATAGACTTCCCGCGTAAAGTGGTTGTTAAATAACCTTGAGCGTAAAAGCAGCTCAAATAGACTTTATGCACACGTCGACTGTTGAGCGTAAAGGCTCGTATAATCTTCGTGCGTAAAAGAAGCCGTAGTGTGAGCGTAAAGTAGCTCAATCCACACACTAAACGACAATATCGGTCTCTGTGTAAAAACAAATCCCTTTGTGATATATGCCATCATTAATATCTCCATGTCAGAGTTTGCATTAAATACGAGATTTGACAGCTTTGTCCAGCATAAAAGTGGCTGATTGGTCCTTGGCGTAAAACCATGGGTGTAGACCCGAGCGTAAAATGATCAGCCTGCTTAGGCGTAAAGCGATTAGCCTTGTCTTGGGCGTAAAGAGATTAACCGCTCTGCTTGGCGTAAAACAGATCACTTATGAATGAGATGACTCTTTCTTTGAAGCACTTTTTATGCTCCTACAATGAAGACCATCCCCATGCGGCTCACGAGGACTATCTCCATGCGGTTCACTCATGCGGTCATCCACACTCATGCGGCTCAAATCATTACCATGCGATCCAAATAGTCAGGGGGCCACCCTCAGGCAGCCTTGACAGGTGGCCAGCCTTATGCGGCCCAATGAGGAGCAACTTTCCTGCGACTCAGATTTCTATTACGACACATGGCATGATGGCAGGGCACGTGGCATCAGATTGATCGAAATCCCTCAACAAATTCCAATAAAATATTGGGATCAAATCAGATCATTTGCAAATAAGCAAATTAAAGACACGTGTCGAGGAATCCGAGGTTGGCATGACAAATCAGGAGGATTTATGTCAATCAGCATTAATTACCCACAAAAGATTTGATGCAATCACATTTATTGCTCAAATCAAGATGAACGGCCCAGATCCCGTGATCCTTAGTCGCCGACTTTCAAGAATGGGCAGTCATTGTAAACCCTAATGAGGCCCCCCACTCTTATAAATAGTAATGTGCCATTCCCTTACAAAACATACGGAGAAATACATATAGACATAGAGACATACACAGAGACAGAGAGAGATATACAGAGAGAGAGAGCCTGAAGAGAGGGCATTTCTTCATCAACGCCCAGCAGTTCTTCTACAGAGCCAAGGCTGCACCCGATCGTCCAAGGAGTAAGGCAGAGCTGCCGTCGCTTTCCCGAGCCTCTACCGTCACCCCCAGAATCTAAAATAAACAATTGTACTTAGATTGTTGTACCTAGGTTTTCGTCCCTAGGCTTTCTTTGTACAAGCGAGTTTGTATTGTGAAGTAAAAGTCCAGTCCTCCGATAATTGTTCTGTTCTTTTATATTTCATGGCAAACACGATGGCGACTCTGCTGGGGACAAACTTCTCCACGGCTGAGGAGTTGGTGACGCAATCGGATGCAGCCAAACTTGGGTCCACGCAACAGAAGATGGTCGTCCGCTTCGACCAACAGGCGTTTGAAGAAATGCTCTATGAAGGAAGTGCTTGCCCGATCCAGAAGCGAACCCGCACAAAGAAAGCTCGCTGCGAGTGGAGGCCAAAATCATTTGCTCCTCCATAAGCTCTGGACGGGGTACTCTCTGCTACCCAAGACGGCGAAGGCGACTCTCATACGGCTCCACTTCGAGCCGTAGAGGACTCTTCTGTCCCCAAGTCCGACAGAGGAAAGCACTACGATGCTAGACTTGCAGGGACAAAGAGTGATTCTATGCACCCCAAGAAGAAGCCGAACGCTCATATGGCCAAGTCTGCCAACCACATGCAGGATGCTCATTCAGCTGAATCTGCCAGTCGTATGAAGAAGGTCTATGTGGCCAGATCATCCAGCCGCATGAAGAAAACTCATGCGGCTGAAACTCCCAGCCGCATGAAGAAAGTCTATGCGGCTACGCCATCCAGCCGCATAACGCCTACCCCGTGTGGCTCTGTCTTCGACCGCCTCTCTTATGGTCCTGATCTCTTGTGCTCCCAAGAAGATATGTCTGACTCTCTCCAGTATCACTTAGACTCTTCCTACTCCCTTACGCACTAGAGTGAAGAAGTCTATGGCAGCGTGAGCTTGGCAAGTTCGGTCCGCTGATCCGATCTCTGATCATCCGAGCGTCCCGCATACCGTTATGCGGGCCTCAGATGGAAGGTTGTACAGAACCACTATAGAACAGCCCCCGGCGACAAACGGACAAAGAGGTTCACAAAAGTCTTCCAAAATCCAGAAAGCAAACATGGTCGATCCAGACCCATCTGACTTGCGTGAGGCCATCCTCCACAAACGCAAGGAAAGCGAATATGCATCGGGGTGCAAAGAGTCCTTCCACGGACGTCACTGTACCCAAGTCATCGTCAACTGCAGCTGTAATAATGTGATGGTGCGAAAAGACCGGCAGTCCATCTTTCAAAGACTGCAACAGTCGTCTTCAGAAGACGAGGCACTTCCCGTCGTCTCCTGCAAGTCTGCTCAGAAAGTCCCCGCCGATGGGAGAGGGAAGAAGACAAATGTTCCCAGCCTGAAGGTTTCAACCACTTTGACTAAAAGACTATCGTCTAAGCGGGTGTCCACCACCGGAGTTTTCTAAGGTACTCGTTCTAAGACGAAATCTGCTACAGTGGAAGATTCGTCGTCCACACCACTGGGGGTTGCTGGGGCTGGGGGTAGCACTCCTCCGAACCTCCACGATAATCCGATGTTCCAAGAAAATGAGCCAGGGGAAACAACTCTTCCATCAGATGCAGCAAACCCCGACGTCTCCGAGGACGTCCACAACTTCCAAGACGAGGCGAACTCGAAAACTGGGGGTACTGTTCCTTCTGAGTCCAAACCAGAGGAAGACATTCCCACATACCCCGATGACTTCTCACTACAAGGGTATGATTCGGAGGGCGCTTCCTCCACCGCTCCGTCCATCTCTCCTCATGTAAAGACGATGTTCATGACGGACAGCAGCCAAGGGGGTTCCAGTGATCGCCAACGTATCGACACTCTGGAGGCCATACTGCTTGCCTTGGTCAAGTCTGTGGACGAGATCAAAATGGCCCTTCCAACTCTGCAATGAGGGACGCCTGGCCAAACAATTGTGGGTCCCGCGGTCAATGCGGACCCGAATTCAGCGGTACCAAATTTGGGCAACAATCCTCCTGAAGTAACAGCCCCCACCGCTGTGGATGAGGCCCGATATGCGAGAAGAGAGGTCCAGGAGCTCCGAGCCATGTTTCACGCTCGAGAAAACTCTCAAGACCTCAGAATACGGCAATCTTACCCTGCTGCCTGGAGGGATGTTCCATTCCCGCCAAGATATAAGCCGTTCAACATCAACCCGTATGATGGCAAGACCTCCGCAAGTCGGTACATCACTTACTTCGAGGTCACTACCGACCATCTGCCCCATGACGATGCCATCCTCACACGATTATTCATCGGGGCATTGGAAGGAGTCGCCTTCGACTGGTATCGTAACCTGCCAGACAACTGCATCCACTCCTTCTCCGACTTCAAGCGCATGTTCTTGGAGAGATTCTATGAAGTAGGGCAGGACATCACAATGTCCACCCTCATGGACGTCGTCCAAGGGGAGAAAGAGCTGACAAGGAATTACATCGAGCGGTTTCGCCAAACCGCAATGAAGTTGCCGTCTGGAAATCCAGATTCCTCCTTGATTGAAATTTGCCAAAAGAGACTTCTTCCAACAATCAGCCTCTGGATGGGCAAAAGTCAATTCAAGGACTGGAAGACATTTATCATCAGTGCCACAAGTGCCGAAGAACGATTAAAGAAGGCTCGCCAATTGGGATTGCACATCTCGGACGGAGAGAACAAGGGCAAGCGTCCTAATACCAACAACGACAATGGGGGTAGCCCCTCCAACAATCGGGACAGCAGGGGTAAGTAGGCTATGGTGGCCGACACAGCCCAGAAACCTGAGTCAAAACCGGCAGACAAACAATGGCCTCAAATCATCTACTCCTTCGAAGACGGTCACGTCAAGCCCATCTTGGACATGCTCATACAAAAAGACAGAATTCAGCTTCCTCTACCAAGACGAAAACCGCAGCCGGCAGAGATGGAGAATCCAAAGTACTGCCATTACCACCGCTATGTCCACCATGCTACACACGACTGCTACCAACTAAAGCGGTACATCCAAAATCTTATCGATTCGAACGCTCTGGCCATCGATTTCGAAGAGGTAACCGTGGCAGCCAATATGGTATCGGTATAATTTGGCAGCTTCCCTCCGACGAAAACTCAAGACGGTGTGGTCCCCATCCCTCTGGCGACAATAGAGATTGCTAATCTTCTACCTCCCCGAGATCGGGCTGCCGGTCTAGTGCCTCTCACCACATCACGAGGGGAGGTCATGTGGGTCCATCCAGACTTGGTATCTGAAGTGACTCAGCCCACACCATCTTCCATTGGCAAGAAGAAGAGTGGAAAAGTCAGGTCATGCCGTACGATCTCGACAGATATCGAAGAAGCTACAGCCGTCGTCACTCGGTCTGAAGCACAATCCTAACATGTGGCTGACAACTCGACTGAAGATCATCAGCCCGCTACAACTGACGCTCTGGGACCGGCTCAGCCTCCGACGACCGACAAGCCTAGGCCGAAGGAGACTCGCTTTGACAAATCCCTCCGAAAAGAGACACCACAGGGGCTGGAGAGGCCCTACAACTTCAACATCTTGGCACAATTGGCCAACACACCGGCCAAGTTGTCATTATATGAGCTTTTGAGACTCTTAAAAGATGTGCGAGCGGCCTTGAGCGATGTACTCCAGAACGCCGACGCATATCTAGCTCAGGTCAACCTCACGAAAAAGCGCCCGCAAGCAGATCTCCAAGACAGCGCTTGCACAGGAGCGATACCCAACATTGTCTTCACTCCACAGGATATGCTCATCAAAACCAACCTGCACGATCGTCCATTATATTACACTGGATACATCGGCGACGTAAAGGTGGACCGGATGCACATTGATCCTGGTTCTTCCATAAGCATCATCCCGAAGGGTCTATTACATCATCTTCGCATCCCTATGCATCGCCTGACGCCGACAAACACCGCCATCAGCGGTTTCAATTCGGACAGGAGCTATCCGATTGGAAAGATTCGCTTGAAGTGCCAAATCGGCGATCTTCAGTCAGAAGTAACCTGTTACGTCATAGATGCGGACACTTCCTACAATATCCTCTTGGGGCGCCTTTGGATACACGATTAGATGATCGTGCCTTCCACGCTGTACCAGTGCTTCAAATATGTCGACAAATATGGCTTCGTGAGGACAGAATTTGTCGACATCGATCCCTTCAAAGGGGTCGATTCCTACTACTCAGACTCCTGCTTATACGAAAAATCGAAGAGGCACCTTAGTGAAGGAGATGTGAAAACTCGTACTGAGACGGACACAGGATCAGAAGAACCTCTGACAATCCATCTCCAAGCTCGCAAACCTGGCAAAACTGCACCCCTTACGGCCGCTCTGCGTAAGGACGCAATCAGCCTCTCGGCACAAGAAGGGCAAATGATAATCCGGCTGCCAAGGTCCGGCCAAGTGCCAAGACCCACAACGGAGCCACTGACAATCAGACTGTCTAGAGTCGGCCAGCCACAAACGGAGAAGCTCAATCCCTCCGACAAGCCAATGACGATACGTCTTCCCAAAAAGAATCGTCAGCCCGATGCAAAATCTGGGGCTTCTAGCGAGCCAACCACTCCCCGCCCAGCATCGAGTACCAAACTGGGGGTATGAGCATCATCTTTAGAGACCACTTGCGCAAAATAGTAGAATTTTATGTTGACGATATCGTCGTCAAAAGCCGCTCTAAGGAAAATCATCTGCATGATCTAAGGACAGTGTTCGACCTGATGTGAGCGCACAATTTGAAAATAAATCCCACAATATCCTTCTTGGTCGTATCCAGCAGAAAGTTCTTGGGTTTCATCATCACCTCCCAGGGTATCCACGTAGACCCTGAGAAGACGAAGGCAATCATGGAGATGGGTCCTCCGAGAAATCTCCGAGAACTCCGAGGCCTCCAACGGAGTTTAGCTTACATCAGGAGGTTCATTTCCAACCTCTCCGGGCGATGTCAGCCATTCACCCATCTCATGAAGAAGGGCATCTCATTCGTATGGGATAAAGAATGCCAGCGTGCCTTCGACAGCATCAAAGAATATTTATCGAATCCTCCAGTCCTGGTAGTCCCGGTTGCTGGAAAACCATTCCTGCTCTATGTACAAGCAATGGAGCATTCTCTCGGCGCTCTGCTAGCACAAAACAATGATGCAGGCCATGAGCAAGCTATATATTACCTCAGCCGAATGATGATCGGGCCAGAGCACCGATATACTGCCGTAGAGAAGGAATGCCTCGTCCGGGTGTTCGCCATTCAAAAGACGCAACACTATGTCACGGGACAAACCATAAATGTGATATCACGAGTTAACCCCCTCAGGGTCCTCATGACGAAACCAGGGATACTCAGCTCTCGCCTCGATACATGGGCAATATTACTGTCCCCCTACCATATGATCTTCGTCCCGCAAAAGGCTGTTAAAGGTCAAGCTCTGGCAGACTTTTTAGCAGCCCACCCAGGCTCGGAGTCGGCCAGAATATATAAAGAAATCCCAGATGAGGTCGTCGACTCGCATGCAGCCTCTCACGATGATATATGGCGAATGATCTTCGACGGTGCTTCAAGGACCGGACCCAAGGGCAACATCGTCGTCGGAGTCGGGGTAGTGTTGATTTCTCCTTCCGGACTGGTGATCAATCGCGCTTACTCCCTCACGGAACCTTACTCTAACAATGTGGCCGAGTATAACGCTTTAGTCATTGGCTCCAACTTGCAAGAGAGCTGGGAGTAGAATATCTTGAAGCATACGGCGATTCATAGTTAATCGTCAATCAGATCCAGGGTTCGTACGAAGTCCGCCATGAAGACATGATCCCCTATCACCAAATAGCGATCAACATCATCTCATCATTTGAGGGGTTCTTCATCGAATACGTCCCCAGACTCCAAAATATCGAAGCCGATGCCTTAGCAGGCCTTGCCGCTTCCCTAGCAGTGCCGAACCATATTCATCAATCGGTGGATGTGACAGGACATGAACTGGTCTGTCCCAAGAACAACGTTCAAATCGTGGTGAGTTATTCTGCTCAGACGATCGACGAAGCACCAGACTGGAGACAACCATTCATTGACTTCGTAGTCTATAACATTCTGCCGGAGGACCCAAAGGAAGCCACCTCTATCAGAAGGCGTTCTCTCAGATTCTTCTACGATACAGAGACAAAAATGCTGTATCGCCGATCCTACGATGGATTATTGCTTCGATGTCTGTCAAACGCAGAAGCCAAAGAAACCATACGTGAAGCCCATGACGGTGTCTGTGGGGCCCATCAGCCTGGCCCAAAATTGTAAGACCATCTTCGCCAAATGGGCTACTACTGGCCCACGATGGTAGCAGATGCGATAGACTATACAAGAAAGTGTAAAGCCTGCCAAGTCCACGCAGACTTTATCCACCAGCCATCCGAATTTCTATATCCGACAGTGGCATCCTGGCCATTCGAAGCATGGAGAATGGATATCATCGGTCCGATCACTCCACATTCTTCCCGAGGACATCGTTTCATACTCGCAATCACGGATTACTTATCCAAATGGACGGAAGTTGTTCCGCTTGCAGAAGTAAAGACTTCAAACGTGATCAGCTTCCTCAAGCATCACGTCATTTATCGCTTTGGACTGCCCCGAAGGATCATCCATGATAATGGTCCGCAAGCCACGCCTTCTATCGGTTCTACGATAAGCACCGAATTCAGAATGTTGCTTCGACGCCATACAATCCGGCAGCGAATGGTTGGCAGAAGCATTTAACAAAACCATCATCAAGTTGCTCAAAAAGTTTGTATCATCCAACAAACGCGACTGGAACGAGAAGCTTGGTGAATGCTTATGGGCGTACCGTACTACAGTCCGAACAGCCACAGGGAATACACCATTCTCCCTGGTGTACGGGAGTGCGGCAGTTCTTCCATTGGAGACTCAAATACCCTCGCTCTGCGTCGCTCTCACTTACCAATTGACGATGGACGATAACTACCATCGCCGGCTACAAGAGCTGGAGGCCTTAGATGAAAAGCGCCTATTAGCTCAGCAACGAATTGAGCTATATCAAGCACGCATCTCCGGAGCCTTCAACAAGAAGGTTAAAATCAGAACATTCCAAGTGGGCGATCTCGTTCTGGCAGTTCGGAGGCCGATGGTTATGACTCATAAAACTGCCGACAAATTCTAGCCAAAGTGGGAAGGGCCATTTATCATTGAGGCTGTATTCTCCAACGGTGCTTACTGCCTCGCAAAACAAAATGGAGACTTGCTCATGTTGCCCGTCAACGGCAAGTTCCTGAAGAAATATTATATCTAAAACGACATATTCCAAGATTACCGAGTCATGTACCCGCTGGTGCCGCTGAACTCACATCCACAATAGTCCAGATTATCGAGTCATGTACCCGCTGGTGCCGCTGAACTCATATCCACAAAATTCCAGATTATCGAGTCATGTACCCGCTGGTGCCGCTGAACTCACACCCACAATATTCCAGATCACTGAGTCATGTACCCGCTGGTGCCGCTGAACTCACATCCACAATATTCCAGATTACTGAGTCATGTACCCGCTGGTGCTGCTGAACTCACATCTACGACATTCCAGATTATCGAGTCATGTACCCGCAGGTGCCTCTGAACTCACATTCCGGTCACTCTTTCAGATAGTAAGTCATGTCTGACCATACCTCTGAACTTTCTTCCTGGAAGAGATCCTCCCTCATGATCCACTACCCGCACTCCCAGTGCACAAAAAGGGTAACTGATCCACAAATTTCCAAAACGGCCATATCCTCATTACCTCTGAGTCGTTTCACTTCCGCCAAAAACAAATCACCGCTTTACATAGAACTTCTATGTCCTCATTACCTCTGAGCCATTCTATGTACCCTCCTTCATTGAGCCCACTCCTGTCATGTCCTCATTACCTCTGAATGGGAAGGCTCCGTCGAAGAAACCTTCATGCTTGCCATGTCCTCATTACCTCTGAGTAAGTATGATGATTCCCTTTCGACTTATTATCTGTACCCACAACCGGAGTACGCCAAGGATAATAGGTCCACAAATATTCTCCGCTGAGTCCGCCCCTGCCATGTCCTCATTACCTCTGAGCAGGAAGACTCCACGGTTAAACCTCCGTACTCACCATGTCCTCATTACCTCTGAGTAAGTATGTTGGTCCTCTCTCGTCTTATTATCCGTACCCTGAACCAGGGTACGCCAAGGGTAATAGGCCCACAAATGTCCTCTGTTGACCACAAATATCCTCCGTTGAGTCCACTCCTGCCATGTCCTTATTACCTCTGAGTAGGAAGACTCTACGGTTAAAACCCTCATACTTGCCATGTCCTCATTACCTCTGAGTAAGTATGTTGGTTCCCCTTCATCCTACTATCCGTATCCTAAGTCAGGGTACGCCAAGGATAATAGGCCCACAAATGTCCTTTGCTAAGTCTCTTAGTTCAGGCCCACCATTCCTCATCATGCCCCGGGAGCCCAGCCGCTCCATGGCATTCTATCTTCCGATACCCCGAACACCCACGACCACCTTGCCATGGAACTGTTCTAGGTATCCCCAATCAAACTTATTATCCGTACCTAAAACTAAGGTATACCAAGGGTAACAGGTACACAAATAAGTCCCCCATACGGGGCCCACATCACCGTAATACCACAGGCACAACAAGCAATACAAATGAAGGGTAGAATGGAAAGTACTCTTTATTTGATAGACGAAAAAAGCATTACATGTTTTGGGACCACGTCCCTTTCAAAGAAAAAAGAAAAGGAAAACAGGAACAAAACCAAGAAAAAGGCCGACTATAGTTCGGCGTTACACAACTCCAAGAGGCGGTTTCTCACCAGGGCAGTATCCCGTTTAACCTTCTGTCTAGCCCTGCGTTCAGCCTCCTGGGACAACCGTTCCCCATTATCCAGGTCCATGAGTGTCCGCCAGTCGTCGTCCAACCTCTTCAGAGCCACTTCCAAGTCAGCCGAAGCTTAATTGACATTATCAGCCTCCTGGATAATCAGCCCTCTGTCGATCCGGGCAGCCTCAAGCTCAGACTCAAAGAAAGTTAACTTCCTTTGGAGCTCAAGGATCTGCTCCCGCATTTCAGTAATCCCACGGGAGGCAACCGCTTCCCGAGCTGTAACATCTTCACTCGCATGGCTCAATTGATCATATCGGTCAGACAGAGTGCAGAGATCCTCCAGTTTGGCCGACCTAGTTTTATCCTGAGCAGCCCTCGCCTTCTCTATAGCAGTTGTGAGGTAGCCACGCTCCTGATCTATAGCGGCAGATAGATCAACCTTCTGTAATCCCTGAAGCTGGGCCACCAGCTGATCAGTCTCCAATAATTTTGCCTACAGGAGTGCAGCCACCCCTGCCCCACCAGGAAGGGCCTTAAGGATATCAATTTGACCCTGGGCGCATTTCTGGGCCAAGACGAAAGAGGTCCCTCTGTCCACAGCAGCTTCTATCCTCCTTTTCAAGTGACGATGAAAGTTGTCGACCACGTCCTGTAACGCTTCGTCCAGGACCTCTGTAGAGGACGGCGTCAGAGGAAGCGTGGCCGACAGCATCGAAGGAGTGGTGCTAGAACTTGCCACCAGGGGGGAGACTTCCGAACAGAACGATGCACGGATAGCGGCTAACTCTTCCTCTGCCACCCGAAGAGCTTGGACGCTTGGCAGGGCGGAAAGGTCGACTCTCTGGGCCGCCCGAGCAGAAAAAGACACGAGGACCATCGTCCCCTGCCCCGATTGTCCCATCACCGTACTTGCCGAACTCGAGCCCGCAGGAGGACCATCAAGACAAGCCGGAGGGGAAGGAGGTACGCCCCTCTCCGTCAGTGCCCCTCCGGCAGAGTCTGTCTCAACAAAGTCCATCCTCGGCACTGGAGAGGCAGGACCTGCATGTCCATGACAATTATCAATCGACGTGACTCGGAGGATGTGATCATAGAGCAGATAGGCCTCCTCGCAAGTTAAGATTCGTCTTATCTTACCAGGAGAGGAGCATTGAGGCTGCAGCTCGTTCGCAGCTGGCAGGGTCTCCTCACCCGCGATCTCCAAATTAAATTTGGCCAGCTCCTCTGACCCAGCCACCTCAGAGGAAGAGGCAACTTGATCAGCATCATCTGGACAGAATTCAGCAATTTCAGGGGCAGGCTCACCGGAACCCCCGTCATCCCGAGTCACGATCTCGGCAACTTTAGAGTCCTCTTCTTCTGACGCCTACAAGAGGGAAAGAAGATGGTTAAAATCAAAGCTAGAAGAAAGGAAGGACCGGTAGTAACTTATTTACCTCTGATGCGGGGTCAATTTCTTCGCCTCTTTCCTTTATAGTTAGCCCGCGGTGTCTGGTCGCTGCCAGTTTTCGAGAGCGAGGGATGCCGCCAACATGAGAAAGTTGCCTGCTACGCTTTCGTGTAGGACCGGGTACAACAGATGGCTGATCTACCACCATCTCATCTGGTAAAATAGGCGGCTGATCCGCCCCTACATCTGCCACCGGAAAGGAAGAGTCATCTCCATCAGGCTCGTTGCCTTCGTCATCTGCAGCAGCGAAGTCCGAATCCGGCACGTCGACTCTGTTCTTCCTCTTCCTTGTCTTGGCCCCCTGGGAACCCTCATCCAGACCGGTACCAACGATGAAACTGGTACCCGGGTTAAAACCGACAGGGGGCTTGTTCGCCATGATGTGGTACAGAGCCGCCATATACAAGATCTCTACCGACGCCTTGATAGCGGGAACTAAGAAAACGGTACAGGTCTGGAATCTGTCATAGTAATGCCAGGCCCGGATGCCGTCAAGAAGGCTACCTTCAAAGCCCAGACAAGAACTGGGGCTGTCTAGAAAAGCTGACTATATCCAAATTGTCGGGTGAACCTGCTCGGCAGATAAGGTTCCAGAAAGACAGTGTTACGGTTGCGATACACCAGATGAGAGGGGCGGATATTTCGCAGCCACAGAAGCATCTGGCCGTCCAGAAGTTGAGGGGGGCCAATACCGTCAAGATGGACAGCCGCTATTTCCTTATCAGTAAAACGAGGAACAGATACAAAAATATTGTACATGTCTGCCCTCGCCAGTGCCATCCGGCAAGCACGCATGGTCTCGAATTCCCAAGACTCATTACGATAGCGGAAGATAAAAGCGTCGTCATCAGTTACGCCGTCTTCAGAGCCCGGTCTCATCAAAGACGGATAATGCATCAACAGCTACCCCATCAAATAATGATAGGGCAGCTCGGTTCGTTCAAAATCTTTCGTCATATCATGGGCAATGACCTTAGATGTGAAAGTACGAAGGCCACGGTGTATGCTGCACACCATAGCCGGGAGGAGAGCTAGCCGGACTCGCAAAACTAACTTCACAGCCGGAAGGATGAAATTGCGACTGATCCTCTCGATAGAACCTGCTCTGCCCGAGACTACACAGTTTCGCAGCCATATCATCAAAAATCTCGGCAGGAGCGCCTTCTCCGACAACTCTTGGGTGTCCTGATAAAAATAACCGAAGGAGTCGGTCTGACTCCCGAATCTGTCACTAGAGGTGGGAACCCTCTTAGCTGACGACACTAAGGCTTTCACCGCCTTCCGGGATTGAGGACGGCGGGGAGTAACTTGACCTGAGGCATCAGTCGTGAAGAGGTAGCGCACCCAATCTTTGGTATGAGGGGCATTCCCTTCCGAGCTGTTCTCCTTTTTGGCTATTTGATGACATGTGCTATAATGGCACAATATCTCTTGCTAAAGAACCACGAAGCCTGGATGTCGCCTTTCCAACTCTTCAAACTCCTCGTTCGTGGGAGTATACGCCTCAAAAGCTTCGTCCCCCCAAGGAAGCTTGGAGACCGCATGCATTTCGTGGAGCGCGAGTCCCATTTCCCCTACGGGTGTATAGCAGGTTCCCGTACGGCGATTATACATCTCCAGCAGAGATATAAATAATCTCTTGTTTATAGGCAAGCCATGGCTAGTGCCCCGAATAGCATGGTAAAGACCAATCTCACACAGAAAGGCCTCATGCTTTTGCAAAATCCACGTAGACAGATTGGTCCACGAGGGAATCGGATGTATCCAGCTGGGGAGCATCAACCGACCAATGGGATAGGAGCCCTTCCGAGCGAGTTGGTTTATAAAAGTGTCGGCGTAGAAAACGTGAAATTGGGACCCGACACGTTCAAGAAGGTATCCGGGGCCAATCCCATTACGGAACGGCTGGTGTGCACCTTGCCCGCGTACACTGACTTCAGGCTGTTGTTATAATGGATGTCTCCCACGAACATCCCACTCCGAGTAGGAGTTAAAGAATCTTCCATCTTCCGGTCCAATGGGAGCATATTGAACCAAGATAAAGGGAAGTGATGCTCCATCTGGGGGATACGGATCGCCATCCCGTTAGAAACAAAACTCCAGTTCTCTGACACCTCCAGAATCTGACTGTTCTTCACAGTCAGGGCGTCTCCAAAGAAGAATACGGGCTTCAAATATTCCCCTTCTAATTTCTCCGAGTTCATCACAGCATTAAGGAAATAGAAAGGCTGATTCTTAAGGGTATTCGATCTCGCCGGGGGCTCGTCACTCGGAAACTGGTCAGCCATGTTTTGGACTATATGGTCATACCTATAGCCCAGAGCAGCTTGGGCGCTGCCTACCAGGAGCTCTCCAGCAGCATTAACCGGCAAATTCACTGAGAAGAAGACAAAAAAATATAAGTTAAAAAGATGGACAAAAAGGAACTAATAAGTGCTTTCGATCTTATGCGGCTCCAACTCAACAAAGCCTCATGCGGCTCAGGAGTACACTTATGCGGCTCCAACTTATTGAAGCCTCATGCGGCTCAGGAGAACACTTATGCGGCTCCAACTTATGGAAGCCTCATGCGGCTCAAGCTCAGAAGAACATTCATGCGGCTCCACTTAGTGAAGGGTCATGCGGCAGTGCTTTCATAGAGCCCGCAGGGATCGGATAAGTTCATACGGACCACGTGATAAACAAAAGTGAGCAAATCTATGCGGCTCAGTATGGCTTATGCGGCTTTGTTGGCAAAGCGCGTATGCGGCCACAGTGGCTATTATTATGCGGCTCGCGGCTCGCGGCTCGACCATAGGACGAACATGCGGCTCACATGAAGATAAAGGCTCGTGCATAAAGCATGCAACGTAGCCATAACAGTTAGGGTTCTTTAAGCCCACATAAAGTCCTTACCAGCAATAGGAGGATGGACATTAGGGTGAGCTGCGGGCACGACGGCCGGCGGAGGAACGGCCGCGGTTGAAGTAGAGACAGTCTTCTTCGACGAAGATGCCGCCTTCTTGCCCTTCGCCGCAATGGTCTTCTTGGGAGCCATTGGCAATTAAAGAAGAAGATGACAATGGAGTAGGAAAAATTCAAAGTGAAGAAGAAAGTAAAGAAGTCTTCTCTCTCAAACTCCTCTTATTTATAGGAGGACAAGAGAGGGGGGAACACGTAGATTGATAACCGCCTAGAAAAAAGACGAAACCGACTCCTCGGATTTCGTCCCCTCTCATAAAGGAGATACACCCAGGGCATAAAATCCAAAGATTTAATGAGCCGACCCTTGGGATCTCCCCTAAAGGCGGCACTAAAACGAATTTGATGCAATTAATGATGCACACACGTTGCAAGGAGCTATGTGGCCCGAAAGTCCATGCGGCTGATTGACTCAATACGGCCGAAACATCCATGCGGCCGAGACATCTATGCGGCTAGGATATCATATGCGACTAGGAGAATTTATACATGTCCATGCTTCTTATTCAAAGTATTTCAATTTTGTAAATTAAAAACTTTGAAGGGGGTCTTGTAGAAGCATGGAAAAGAATAAAGAAAGATCCATGCGGCCAGAGAACCCCATGCGGCTCAGAGAGTTCATGCGGCTCAAGCATTCATGCGGCTCGAGCGTCTATACGGCTCAAACAAGCTCCATGCGGCTCAAAGAGGAGCCACGTGGCCTGCAAACAGTTCTCTCGTCCTTTACTGTATTAAATGCCTTGACGGCTGACAGCTCTGACAAGGTGACAGTTCTGACACAAAGATATCATTATGACTCCCTCATAATGACGGACTCCTTGGGAAGCGAAGAAAATCTCTGACACGATCCCCCGAGAGTCAGAAACTGTCATGCAACCTTGACGTATGGACAGTTGTATGCGGCCCAAGCGGAGACTCCCCCATGCGGCCCAAGCAGAGGCTCCCCCATGCGGCTCATAAAGACCAGTCCCATGCGGCTCATGAAGACCAGCCCCATGCGGCTCATGAAGACTAGCTCCATGCGGCTCACGAATACCATCCCCATACGGCTCACGAGGACTATCTCCATGCGGTTCACTCATGCGGTCATCCACACACATGCGGCTCAAATTATTACCATGCGGTCCAAATAGTCAGGGGGGCCACCCTCAGGCAGCTTTGACACATGGCCAGCCTTATGCAGCCCAATGAGGAGCAACTTTCCTGCGGCTCAGATTTCTGTTACGACACGTAGCATGATGGCAGGGCACGTGGCATCAGATTGATCGAAATCCCTCAACAAATTCCAATAAAATATTGGGATCAAATCAGATTATTTGCAAATAAGCAAATCAAAGACACGTGTCGAGGAATCCGAGGTTGGCATGACAAATCAGGAGGATTTATGTCAATCAGCATTAATTACCCACAAAAGATTTGATGCAATCATATTTATTGCTCAAATCAAGATGAACTGCCCAGATTTCGTGATCCTTAGCTGCCGACTTTCAAGAATGGGCAGTCATTGTAAACCCTAATGAGGCCCTCCACTCTTATAAATAGCAAGGTGCCATTACCTTACAAAACATACGGAGAAATACATACAGACATAGAGACATACACAGAGACAGAGAGAGAGATACAGAGAGAGAGAGCCTGAAGAGAGAGTATTTCTTCATCAACGCCCAGCAGTTCTTCTACAGAGCCAAGGCTGCACCCGATCGTCCAAGGAGTAAGACAGATCTGCCATCGCTTTTCCGAGCCTCTACCGTCATCCCCCAGAATCTAAAATAAACAATTGTACTTAGATTGCTGTACCTAGATTTTCGTTCCTAGGCTTTCTTTGTACAAGCGAGTTTGTATTGTGAAGTAAAAGTCCAGTCCTCCGATAATTGTTCTGTTCTTTTATATTTCATGGCAAACACCTGTTTGTACCGAAGAAGGATGGTACGATACGTATGTGTATCGATTACAGGGCTCTCAACAACCTTACTATCAAGAACAAGTACCCATTGCTGAGAATCGACGACTTGTTCCATCAGTTGAGCGGTGCCAAGGTGTTTTCGAAGATAGATCTGAGGTCCAACTATCATCAACTGAAGGTAAAGAAGGAAGACGTTCCGAAAACAGCTTTTCGGACTCGGTACGGCCAGTACGAGTTCACTGTGATGCCATTTGGGTTGACCAACGCCCCAGCTGTGTTCATGAACTTGATGAACAAGGTATTCCATCAGTACCTTAACAAGTTCGTAGTGGTCTTCATAAACGACATCTTAGTCTACTCGAAGACGCCGGAGGAGCACGAGGAGCATCTGAGGATTATGCTCGAGACCCTGAAAAGGGAGCAGTTGTATGGAAAGCTGTCGAAGTGTGAGTTCTTCCTGGACCAGGTCGAGTTCTTGGGTCATGTTGTGACTGAGCACGAGATCTCAGTAGACCAGAAGAAGATTGCTGCGGTAGAGTCTTGGTCTACGCCCAGTACAGTTGCCGAGATTTGGAACTTTCTTGGATTGGCGGGCTACTATCGGAAGTTCGTCCAGGATTTCTCGCAGATTGTGGAGCCGATGACTAGACTCACCAGGAAGGACGTGGAGTTCGTCTGGACTGAGGAGTGTCAGGCCGCCTTCGATGAGCTGAAGAAGAGGTTGACATCAGCTCCGATCTTGACATTACCGTCTTGGACCGGTGGTTTCTCGATTTACAGCGACGCTTCTGGCCGGGGTCTGGGTTGTGTACTTCAGCAGCACGGGCAGGTGATTGCCTATGCATCTAAGCAGTTACGTCCTCATGAGAAGAACTACCCGACTCACGATCTGGAGTTAGCCGCTGTTATCTTTACCCTGAAGTTGTGGAAGCACTATCTGTACGGAGAGCGGGTTGAAATCTTTACTGATCACAAGAGCTTAAAGTACGTGTTCACTCAGAAGGAGCTGAACATGCGGCAGAGACGTTGGCTCGAGCTGATGAAGGATTTCGATATCGCCTTGCAGTACCATCCAGGAAAGGCCAACGTAGTTGCAGATACCTTGAGCAGGTATCCAGTAGCTATGTATCTGACAGCAGATCGTCATCTTTTGGCTGACCTGGACAGTTTAGGAATCGAGGTGATTATTCCGGGCATGGATGTACAGAGGTAGGGTTTACAGATTCAGTCTGAGTTGATGGACAGAGTCAGATCAGCACAGTATAATGATGTTGCCCTGAGGAGCATCAGGGAGCAGGTGCGGGCAGGGTTGCTCGATGATTTCTCTATTGTCGAAAATGGGTCGCTGCGGCACGGTGCTAGACTGTGCGTTCCGAGTGGAGAGCTTCGGAAGGAGGTTCTTCAGGAGGCTCATCGCTCTCAGTACTCTATGCATCCTGGTACCAACAAGATGTACAGAGATCTAAGGAAGCACATTTGGTGGTACGGCATGAAGCGCGAGGTGGCTCAGTTTGTATCTCGCTGCTTGGTTTATCAGCAGGTGAAGGCCGAGAGACAGAGGCCTGGTGGATTGCTTCAGCCACTACCCATTCCTGAGTGGAAGTGGGAGCACATCACCATGGACTTTGTGTCTGGACTTCCACGATCTCCAGGAAAAAAAGACGCAATTTGGGTCATAGTTGATAGATTGACCAAATTGGCCCACTTTTTGTCTTTCAAGGTGGGATTGTCTACGGAGAGGTTGGCAGAGCTGTATGTTCGTCAGATCGTGCGATTGCATGGAGTTTCTGTGAGCATAGTTTCAGATCGGGATAGCCGTTTTACTTCCCACTTCTGGAGGAGTTTGCAGGCTAGCTTGGGCACCTCGCTCAAGTTTAGTACCGCTTATCACCCCCAGACAGACGAGCAGTCGGAGAGGACTATCCAGACCTTGGAGGATATGCTTCGCACGTGTGTGCTAGATCTCGGGGGTTCTTGGGAGGATCATCTTCACCTGGTAGAGTTTGCTTACAACAACAGCTATCAGGCCAGTATAGAGATGTCGTCATTCGAGGCTCTATACGGACGGAGATGCCGTACTCCCTTGTCATGGGACGATGTTGGCGAGAGGGTGCTGCTTGGACCGGAGATGGTGGTGGATGCAGCTGAGAAGGTCAGGCTGATTAGAGACAGACTTCGGGTGGCTCATGATAGGCAGCGGCATTGGACCGATAGCCACCAGAGACCGTTAGAGTTCGAGGCTGGTGCTTTGGTGTTCCTGAAGATTTCTCTGACACGGGGCACGATTCGCTTTGGCGGAGGCGGGAAGCTTAGTCCGCGCTACATCGGACCTTTCACCATCCTTGAGAGGGTCGATGCAGTGGCTTACCGGCTAGACTTGCCGCCTACGCTAGAGGGGGTACACAACGTGTTCCATGTGTCGCAGCTGAGACGGTACGTGGCGGACGCCAGCCATGTATTGGACCATTCAGCGATCGAGGTGGGGCCTACTCTTCACTATCCAGAGCAGCCAGTGGAGATTCTGGATCGTAGGAAGAATGTGCTCCAGAATCAGGTTATACCCTTGGTTCGTGTTGCATGGAGGTATCACTCTCCAGGTGAGTCTACCTGGGAGAGAGAGGATGACATGCGGAAGCGTTTTCCTTATCTCTTTGAGCCCTGAGGTATAATTTTTGTTTCTGCATGCGATTCAGTGTATGTTTGTTTTAATTTTGAGGACAAAATTTTTTTAAGGTGGATAGATTTGTCACCCCCAGTTTCCATGAACAGGGATATTTTGGTAATTTTCCACATTAAAATTATTTTGGAATTATTTATTTATTTATTGAATTATTTTGGGGTTATTTGAGTCGGGTTCGAATTTTAACTCATTCCGACTTGTATCGGGGACCTGGGGTAGTTTTGACTCTAGTGGGACCCACACACTAGTTAGCCATGGCCTACATGTTATTTTAGTTAGTGACTAGGCTAAATTATTTGGTTAGTATTAATTAGATTAGAGTGTGTTGGAATGACCAACTAGCCCCGACTTAACCCCTTTCCAATATATTAGCAAATAGATTAGTGTAGGGGCTTTCTTGACTTTTCCTAATAGGACAGAAGTCCCTCCGTGGCCGGCCACCTTTGGTGTGGATAGGCTCTATCACTCAACATTATCCACTCTTTCATTTCTCTCTCTTGTTCTTCCCCATTTTGTTTTAGAGAGCAAACCCTAGAAATTTCCTCCACCAAATCCTTCTATTTTCTCACCCAATCTTCTTCCTCCCTTCTCCATTCAAGCCAAGGAGGGAGCTACCCAAGTTTGAGAGGATTCGGAGCTTGTCCGTGTCCATTTGGGATTCCTACGTGTCAGTGGCGTATCGGGAGGCATTTTCTTCGATTCGAGTCACCGAGAGGTATAAATCCCTTCTTCTTCTCATTTCTCTCATGCATTAGAATGGTTTTGACCCATAGAAATGACCCCCATGGTTTCGTGTCCATTTCGTGTCCATTTGGACTCTTGTAGAGGTGTCCTATGTGTAGGATCGTGTCCTAATGGGAAAACCCCCTATTTGGACACATGTGGATTATTTGTGTATTGATTTATTGTTGTTCTAACATTTATTCCAGATTTTAGGGTGTTTAGGAATGTGTTTCCTATGTATCATATTGTATGATAATATCTAATATATATATATATATATATATATATATATATATATATATATATATATATAGAGAGAGAGAGAGAGAGAGAGAGAATGATATATATATATATATAACCACAAATATATATATATATATATATATATATATATATATATTGGTGGCTTATATATATATGTATATATACTATGATATGTTAGTGTGGCATTTTGTGTTTGGATGGGGGCAAGAGGGTTCGGCCAAGCATGGGAGTGTGTGTGTTAGTTTAGAGGAGCATTGAATGTGTATGTGTGGTATAGATGGAGATTGAGAGGGGAATAAGAGTGGGTAGTGAGTGTTACAAGGGGGAGGGAAACACCCATGAACCCAAGCTGAAATCAGCAGCTATGGACAGTCCATGGCTGTCCATATAACAGCTGCAACAGCAGCTACTTGCTGTCACCAAGGCCCCTATTTGGCTGTCCTCATATCAGCCCATGTAAACACCACAGTACAGTCCAATACACCCCATTTCAGTCCCCTATATGCTGTCATATTCAGCCCACAAAAAATAGTCCTAATAAGCCCCATTTGCTGTCCTATTAGCCCCACAAAATCAGTCCATATACATCATCAAACCACCCTACAAGTCAGTCCAGATTTTAGCCTATATAGCTGTCCACATTGCTTCATAAATTAGTCCCATTTAACACTCTAAAACAGCCCTTGTTTGCCCCATTTCCAGCTCCCAAAAACCTGCTAATTGCTGTCTCTAAAACAGTCCCTAACTTGTCCCCATAACCTGTCATGTAACCCCTTGTTAGATCCTCACATTTCAGTCCTTTACCACCCCATATTCAGTCCATAAATTCAGCTATGTGTGTGTGTGTGTGTGTTATGAGTTTGTGTGAGTGTGAGAGTTAGTGTGTGAGCCTAAGTGTAGTTAGTAGCCTATAGGTTAGCCTATGTGCAAACTAATAGGAAACCTATAGGAAAAAGCTTATAGGTGAGAGAGATATGTGAGAGTGTTGTGTGTGAGTGAGTGTGGTATATGTGAGTGCTAGAGTGATGTGAGAATGAGATACATGATATTAGTAGGGTAATATAAGTTTTACATAGAAATAGGGTATTGGAGTCTAGAGTCTAAGATAGGGTTAGAACTTGATTCCCTTGGTTGGTAATGATCAAATATAGTGCTCATAGACTAGTTTTGACGTCGGTTGACCATTTTGACCAAAAGTCAACAAAAGTCAACCGAGAGTCAAACTTAGTCTTTAAGCGACTAGATTTGACCGAAACCAAACCAGAGTTGACCAGTTGACTGAAAGTCAACAGTTGGTCAACATTAGACTAGTTTGACCTAGAGTTGACATAGAGTTGACCATAGTTGACCAGAGTTGATAGTTGACCAAAAGTCAACTGTAAGTCAACCTTTGACCCCGTTTGACCTAGTTTGACTTGGATTGACTCCCAGTGACCTAGTATGACCTAGTATGAACCAGTATGACCTAGTATGACTCAGTTTGACCTAGATTGACCTAGTTTTGACTTAGACTGCATTCATGACTTATATTAGTTTTCTTTTCAGTATAAAGTCCTGTTTGACTCATAGTATCTTATTTTAGGTCTGTGATTACTCTGAGCGTCTGTTCACCTTATCAGCTCAGGACCACAGGCGAGTACATTCACTTATAGTTTTTATTGTCTTGATATCTACTATATCCGATTAAGTTGTAGTGTTTTACATGATTCCCGACACGACGGTTCACGGACTATTATACGTCGGATCCTGTCATGAGATGTTATTCCTGGACTTCCATGGTATATGGGTATGTGATATTTCTGTGTTCCTGTACTTATATAGACATTGATTTGGGAGTGGGCTGGCCCCCTGCTCTCGAACCCTGTGTCATGACGTGCCATGTCCGGATTCGTGATACTATTCGGGGATGGGGAAATTATTAGGGGTTATATGATCAAAGCCTTCATGTAACTATTTTGCTAGCGCCACCCTCACCTCACGTAGGGTGTAGCAGATACCCCATTGCCAGTTATCCAGGTTGGACGGCATGACTCTCCGTTGAGGACACCGCGGATTGCCGGGCCAAGTGGATAACTCTCTCTTAACTCCCTAGTCGATCACATATCGCTCTAATAGTTCAAATCACCTTTTCATTTATTAGCGTATCTTATATTTCTAGTTCAGCTTTACTTTCTGCACTTCTCACCAAGCTATGATTTTATTTCTCACATGCTCTACCTGCCTTTATACTGTACCATGATTTGAGACTAAGTCCTGTTTGAAAGAAGGGTTATAACCCCGGTCCTTGTTTGGTTCAAGGGTTGTAACTCGGCTTTCAAATGGTTCCCAAGTCGCCTATATCTTTATCTTGTATTTCATTATACTGTCTCTTATAGTATTTCTCAATTCATATGGAACTGTTGTTGGTGTTTGTACTTGCTCATTTTCCTGACAGGATACCGTTGATATATTACAGATGACTCTGAGACTGATTGCCCGACCTATTATGGGGTTGAGTCTGACGGAGTAGACTTAGACCGTGGCTTGTTGGTAGAGCCACTAGACTTTGCTCACCCTGAGTAGCATTGTTTAGTTAGGTTTGCCTGGCCTACGAGCCAGCTAGTACATTTCAGTTTGTAGTATCTATTATATATATTCTCTGAGACTCTGTATGTTTGTGTATAGCTCTGACTTGTGGATCTTGGACTCATTTACTGTCTTATCTATCATATTTTCTTTCCATGATATCTACCTTAGTTTTATATTTGTGATTGAGACTGTATTGCTATGTCACCTCCATTCGGAGTGTATATACTGTACAGGTACCACTACAACAAAAAACCCTTTTAATGACGGCTAAAAACTGTCATTAATGACAAACCATGACGCTTTTTTTTTTCAAAGCAACCGTTATGAAAACGGGTGTTATAAATGTTTTTTAAAAGCGTCATAAAATAACCGTCATGAATAGTTTCTATAAAAGCGTTATGAATAGTTAATATATAGTGCACAATTCAGAACAATTTTAAAACGTCATGAATAGATAATATGTATAGGCTCAATGCAGCACATTTATAACACTTTATACTATTCAAATTAGCACATTTATAATGCTCTATACTGCACAGAATATATTATATTCCAAAAATTTAACATTATATATCACCATCTTTATTACATTTCTCAAAATAGAGTACATATCAACATCTTTATTACATTGAATATCCAAATACAGAATGTACCCAAAAAATAGGAATAAATCTCTCTTTTGCTATCCAAATACAGAATGTACCCGAGCTGCAGCTTGAAATGCATCCAATTCCTGAAAGTTCTACCCATCTTCAAACTCAGCTTTGCCGGTTGAAGAGGAACAAGATCCATCAAACCGGCGTACTAATTCCTCCTTGTAGATAAAAGCTACAGTAGCCAGCTCTCGCCCATTGGCAGCAGGGGATAAGTGGCACAAAATTGCCTTCTTAGAACTACATATATACAGAAAACAAACAAACAACCACCAAAACAAGAAGACAAGAAAGATTCTCTCAGTTTCTGATTAAAAATATTAATAAAACTTAGTACTAATCGTACATTAGAAACAACACTAAAATGTTGAAATTTAAAGCCCAATTACTACAGATCCTGCTTTCCAAGCCGCAACATGTTCTACTAGCAGCTCCACAAATTACACATTAACCAATAGCTAAACTACAAAAATGATGTAAAAATTTGATAATAAATCACCTGGAAGAGCAACACCTGGTACCATAGCTGATGCTGAAGGTGCCATATCGAAGCCACTGATGCGCTTGCTGCATTTGAAAAGCAATTATAGACACATCACAACCATCAGACAGATGCAGAGTCAAGCCAACAAATATTAGTAAACTCAACAACAAGAATGATAGTAAAGGAAAAAAATGTGTTGCAGAGAGAAATCAAACTAACAGTTGTCGCGGCCAATCTTGCTACTTTTCTGATGAGTTTTTCATCTTCTCAGTTCTCGCAAGTTGAATCCAATCCCAGCATGATAGAAATGACTAAACTCATAATGAAACTTGATATTCTCATTATTAAGATGAACCTCCGATCATAGAAATAAGGAACAAGGTTCATAACTATCCAATTATGAGCTAAAAGTTCTAACAGACGAACACTCCAAATATTGGGAAAATACCAAACAAAACGTTCACAAATTGTTCCAATCCCAACACAGTTTAAACTGAATAAACCCATAAAGAAACGTGATGCTTATATAACTTACAGCATAACTAGGAAGATCAAACTTCTTTTGTTCTCCAAATGTTGTTTCTGAGTGCTTTAGCAAACAATAAGAAACATATCAGAATAACTCAGACGGAAAGAACTATGTGGTAAAGAAGAAATCGTAAAGGAAAACAACATAAATTGAAACAGAAAGGTAAAGAAGATTGCAAGCAATGATTGTAGTGAGACTGATTCGAGTTGGCCCCTTCTTCTTTTTGCTCTGGAGTAGAAGTGCTTGAGGTTTTATTCTCGCCATGAAGTTTTGCTAAACAACAATCAGTTGAACCTGAATCTGAACGCAAAGAAGATGGTAATCACACAATTTTCTTGATATAAATGACCGATCAGTGTCCTAAAAAACAACTTACAAACTAAACGAACAAGCACAAAATTGAGTGGAACATCCCTTACAGAGGTATTAGAAGAGACTAGTCAATGCAAGTATAAAATTAGTAAAGAAAACAGGGGCACAAAGTAACTTAGCAGATATGAAAGAAATAAATAGATAAAAGTTGAATATCTGAAAATATAATTACCAAAGGAATCTAGGAATCAAGAACCACCCAGTACAAATTACATGACACTTAAAAACAAGATCTATAAAGGTCTTTAAGTTGAAGTTGGATAATCATATAGCCAACTCATTAGGGTCATCAAAATTGAAGTAAAGTCTCAATGTCGATGGTAGGTCCAGACAAATCCAAAACTCCCTTACAAACTTAAATTTATATGCAAATTTATCTAATGTGTTTTCTTATCTCAGAATTTACCATTAGTATATAATGTCCACAATATTAGGGAATATTGAATAAGTGCATTGCTGAATATAGTAAAGCAAGTAAAGCATTTAAGGTTTTTGAGCTAATGCTCTCACGAGGTCATAAACCAAGTACTGTTACTTACAACATCTTGATCATTGGCTTTTGTATGTGTGGAAAGGTTGATAGAGCTAGACACCTTTTTGATGAGATGCCTTGTAAGGGATTGCAGCAAACACTTGCTACTTACAATATTATTTTAGATGGATTATACCGTGCTGGAAGAGTTGCTGACGCAAAAGAAATACAAGATAAAATGATTGCTTCTGGAACTTCCCTAGAACTCCACACCTATCATATAATATTACGTGGACTTTGTAGAAATCACCACATTGATGAGGCCATGAATCTGTTGGACACTCTATCATGTCAAAGGAAAAACTGGAAGCTACGACCTTCAATATTTTAATTGAAAGAATGTTTCAAGTTGGTAAGGTTAATGCAGCAAAGGATCTCTTTAACTCTATTCTTGCAAATGACATAGTGTCACCAGATGTTACTGGCTTGAAAGAAACTTCCTATCTTACTTTGATTCAAGTAATCAAACCATTCTCAATCCTTATTTATTGCAATGACAAAGTCACCACTTTCAGAAGTTATGAAGCGAAACATAATATGAAATCGATAAATATGTCATTCTGGCATCAAATTGAGCATCCTCAGTTCATCTATCTTGATTAAAACAATCAAGATTCGGACCAAAAACGATAACAAAATCTAACACAAAAAAGAAGGAAACAGCTCAAAGTACCTAATCGTCCGTCACTCCAAGACGACCTTTGCGCCAATCTCCTTCAACTTCGCCGCGATCTTCTCGGCCTCCTCCTTGGGCATCCCCTGCTTGATCACCACGGGCGCCTTCTCCACCAGCTCCTTAGCCTCCTTGAGCCCGAGGTCCGTGAAGCTCCTCACCTCCTTTATGATCTTGATCTTGGCCGCGGCCTCGAAGCCCTCCAGCTTCAGATCGAACGGCGTCTTCTCCTTCTTCTCCTCCGCCGCCGGCTGCTCCTCCGCCTGCCCCCCTCCTCCCGCGGCGTCGGCGTCGGAGAATCCCATTCCCGGGGACATGACAGCCAGAACGGGCATCTGCTCAACCCCGAGGCGGCGGCGCAGGGTCTCGGTAAGGTCGGCGGCCTCGAGGAGAGTGAGGGAGGAGATGTCTTCGACGATGGAGGAGACGCGGTCGGTGGTGGGAGGAAGTGACGGAGTGGAGTAGAAGGAGGGGAGCGGTAATAGCGGATGGTGATGGATTCGGGAGCTAGGGTTTCTGGGAGAAAGGAGACGGAGGAAGGAGAGAGGAGGTCTCATGGTTGTGGATAGATTTGGGAAAAAGCAAGGGCTTTTAGTGCATTATTTGGGATCTGAGGAAGAAGATGAATGGGAAGCCTAAACCCTGCGTTTGGCCGTTTGGGAAAGAAAACAGGGGGTTTGCTTTGGTTCGTGGAGTTACGCCTCCAAAGTCAAAAATAAAAAACAAAATTGTGGACAAAATTAGGGTTAGGGTTTTGGAGTTGGGGGAAAGGAAGGAGAAGAAGAGGAGAGGAGGATGTAAGGAAGAGGAACTGACCCATGAGGGCTTCGGATCCGAGGCCGGCGCCGGAACCGATGAAGTGGCGGAGGTTGCGGACCCATGACATCGACGACGCCGGAGGGCGACGAGGAGCGTGCGCGACGGCCTCGAGCTTGTCCTGGAGGGCGACGAGGAGCGTGAGGCCCTCCTCAAAGATTTTGGATCTAGGGTTAGGATTTTGGAGTTGGGGGAGAGGAGGGAGAAGAAAGGAGGAGAAGGAGAAGATCAGAATGTTTTGGGGGAGAGGCGGGCTATAGCAAAGATTTTGCCAAAAATTGAAGTTAAAAAATATTACAAGTTTGCCACCGCTCTAAACTATTAATAACGCTTTGTTTTATAAACGTTATAAAAAGCCCAGAATTAGCCAAAACCGTCATAGAAAAAAGGTATTTTTCAACTTAATAACGCTTATGTATCAGCCGTCATTAAAACTCCTTGTCGAGCGTCATTAAAAGGGTTTTTTGTTGTAGTGTACATTTATCTGTTTTAGTCGTAGTATTTACAGACCCTATATACAGCGTTCTACCGCCGATTCTGCGGCGTAGGCTGGACGTAACCACGTGCTCGTGCCCCTCTTCAGAGTGCGGGTCGTGACAGTTATACACGTTGCTATCTATAAACTTTATAATATAATCGCAGACGTATTAATGCTCAAAATTCTTCTCCTCATTGAATTATCCTTGGGTTTCTAGGAAGCGAAAACAGGTAGATGCAACTTCTTTACGAATAGAAGATCACTCATCTTCCTTTACCCATTGTGATAGTTGGTGCCATTCATCATATGAACTAGTATCACATCCATCCTCTCTTGGTCAAGTCAAACACATGACGCCCTTAACGAACTAGTATCACTATGTTGGAAATAGAGTACGAAACGCAACGAATTATAATCGTTTCCGACAAAAGAAATTCATGGAGACTGAAATAAATCGTAGAAACTTACAAACACATAATCACAACAATACTATACAATCTCCCATTCGCAAGATAGAATTTTTATATGAAAATCCAAATCGGAAGACAACCATTGGACGATTGAAGTCCAACCAAAAAAACTCCACTACTGGATTAAAACAATACGTGTGAGTCATCTACAATTTCTCACACCGATTGATACACCAACAGATCCAACACAACTAATCAATAAATGGGAATAATAACACCACAACTAATCAATAAATTGGGAATAATAACACCACAACTAATCAAATAAATGGGAATAATAACACGGACAACGTCCATTCCTTTCCGAGATAATCTCCCCAAACAATAAAATATTTCTCTATTAGTAATTAACATTATAACTTTGAAAATAAGAATAAAATACTCTATCATGAGCTGAAATCTTTGTCGGAAAAGCTTTATTTTGGTAGGGGTCATTATTGCAAGAAAAACATAAAAAAATTATAATCATAAAAAAATAAGAGAACATACAAAAGTCTATCAAGTCGTTATTATTGCATTTATTTTCGTCTTGTCATATGTTCCTTTCTGGTGGTTTTAAAATTATAGTACTAAAGACATGGGCAGAGCTACGACTACGTTGTCAAAATTGAAGTCCGTCACCCTCACGTTTTTTTTTAATACAATTTTTTTCAAAAATTATTCCTATTTGTTTTTTAAATTAGTAAATTTTTGTTTCTTAAATTACTAATATTTTTTAAATTTCTATCTAGTGATATTTTATTTGTTCCTAAATTTTTTTTTTTCATCAAAATCTTCGACCACTAATAACAAACATGGATACCGAATACTATAGCACAAATAATAGAAGACAAAATGATATGGTTTCATCAAAATCGACTAACATCAACTGGATGAGGAAAGAATACTTTATTGGATGAGGAAAGAATACTTTATTGAATCAAAAAGGAAATCTTATAAGAAATTATACAAACAAATACGGAATTAAGAAAAATTTTCTTTACGGGAACTCCAACGAGCTCTCTCGTTCTTCTCTCTCAAGAATCTCTTAGATCTTCCAACCACAATCACAAGCAACGCCTACTTCTTTAATTCTTCAATTATACTATTTGGCTCCCAAAAATTTTGGGTGATGGTATCTCCCATTATGTGGTATCTGATATGGCAACTGACATGGCAGCTGACATGGTATTTTAACCCAAAAAATTAATTACCCAAAAAAATATATTGTTAATGTTAATGTTAATGTTAATGCTAATTTTAATTTAATGTTAATATTAATTTTAATGTTAATATTAAAATTAATGTTAATGTTAATTAATGTTAATGTTAATATTAATATTCAAGTTAATTTGATATTAATATTCATTTTAATACTAATTTTAATGTTAATGTGGATGCTAATTTTAATTTAATGTTAATTTTAAATGTAATGTTAATGTTAAAGTTAATATTAATGTTAATGTTAATTTTAATATTAATATTCATGTTAATTTGATATTAATTTTAATTTTAATATTAATTTTAATTTTAATATTAACTTTAATGTTTAATGTTTAATTTTGCCATGTCAGCTGTCATGTCATTAGCCATGTCATATGCCACATAATGGAAGATGGCATCACCCAAAAAATTTGGGAGTCAAATAGCATTTTTGTTAATTCTTATAGCAAGCTCTCTCGATTTCTCAAGTCCTAAAATTCGATATATATAGGGTTAGAAAAGAAATAAACTCTATAAAAGACTCCCAAGTGGTGTTTACTACATATCGACTATAGAATAGACCTTGGTTATATATATACTTCTATATTAATTACATCAATTGATCTAGTCATCAAAGTATATTGTTGGAGGTCGTACTTATGTGTGACTCGCTGATCATATATATATATATATATATATATATATATATATATATATATATATATATACACTTCCCTTCTTATACGGGATAAGTTTATGGGAAGAGTTTACGGGATAGACCAATTTTTTACGGAGAGAAAAGAAACTCAAAATATCTAGCAGAAATATAAGTATGTTTCTCTTCTGAAATTTATTTCTCTTTAATATTTAAATCTCTACTCTCTACTCTTAAAAACAAACATATCTCTACCTTCAAAAATAAGGCTTATCTATCAATTTAGTTTTAAACACAGAGGAATTTATTTATTTGAAAAAACATAGATAGATAAATTGTTCCATTTATTTTTTTCAATAAAGATAATTTTTTTTTTAAAAGAAACTATCCTTAGAAATAAATATACCTTTAAAAATTATATTTAAAATATTAATTTTAATGTTAATCTTAATATTAATGTTGATATTAATTATAATTTTTAATTTTTACATTAATTTAAATTTTAATGTTAAAGTTAATTTCAATGTTAATGTTAATGTTAAAATTAATTTAAATTTAAATTTATTTTTAAATAAATTTAAATCTAAATCTAATTTAATTTTAATTTTAATTTTAATGTTAATGTTAATGTTAAATTAAATTTAAATTTAAATTTAAATTTATTTTTGTTTTTAAATAAATTTAAATCTAAATCTAAATTTAAATTCTAATCTTAATTTTAAATTATATTCTTAATCTTAATCTTAATCTTAATATTAATTTTAATATTACATTTTAATGTTAATATTAATATTAATGTTAATGTTAATGTTAATGTTAATGTTAAACTAAACATGATGTTAATGTTAAAATTAAAATTAAAATTAAAATTAAAATTAAAATTAATATCAACAATAAAGTTAGCACTAAAAAACTAACATGAGAAATAATATTAAAATTAACATTAATATTAAGTATATTTTTGAATAACATTTTAAAAAGATATTTACGTTTAAAGATAATTTTTTTTAAAACAATCCATCTCTACTTTAAAAAATTATAAAATTAACTTTTATATCTCTATTTTTTGAATAAATAAATAAATTTCTCACTATTTAAAAAATAAATAGACTTATCTTTAAGATAGAGATAGGTTCCTTTTTTAAAGGAAAGATCTAACATTTTTAAAGTGAAAGAAATAAAGAAGAGAACCATACGTATATTTTCTCATCCCGTAAGTTTGTCCCGTAAGTTATTCCCGTAGGAGAAGTTTTCTATATATATTATTTCTTTTGTAGATCATACTTGCGTGTTTGTTTGATAAGAAATTTGAAAATAAAGTTTAATAGAAAGAAGAGTAGTTGAGAGGCAGAAAATAGAATTCCATTAGTTTTGGAGAGAAAGAGGAAGAAAATCTAGAATAGATAGGAAACCTTCATTTTTCTCTCGCTTTTCTTTTATTTATTTTTTCTTTCCTTCCCATCCAAACATAATAAATTTATTTTCTTTTTCTTTTCCCTATTTTTATCAAACCAAACACAACCTAAGGGAGAACTCGTATAGTATCTCCAACCTTAGGTTTCATGTCCCATTACATGGGCCAACAATGACATGATTCGTGCATAAGTTACATGTGCACATTACTTGGTGTAATTTATCAAAATAATTAATCTGGATGCACACGTGAAAGTTACGAACCCAAATATAATCCTATTAAACTCTCAAGAGTCTAAATCTTGTGGTTTCACATTAGGTCTCTTTTTCCATGTTTACACCCAGCCAGAGTCGTAACATTAGGTTATGATACTACTTTTTGCGACAAACTATTCACAATGATCTAATCTTATTCTTATAACTAATTGTTTTAAGTATTGTATTTTATCCTCATAATTAACTCAGCTCTATAAAGGTTTATTTAGTTGGGAAAATTTATGAAATGTCCAAAAAACGAAAAAGTTTTATGAAAAACCCACCGCGCAATAACATTTCATCGCGTGCCCAAAATTAGAAAAAAAATATATAAAGAGGGTTCCGAATGACCGTTTTGCCCTTCCTTCTAATTTATTAAAAATACCCACGAAACTACTCTTAAAAAAATGTTTCAATACTTCATCTTCCATACGCTGCTCACTTTCGAATCTAGGTTTTTAAATCTTCAAAAACTCGTCGAAACTTTTCGGAAAGACCGAGACAAACGGCAAAAGTGCTAAAACGGAGGTCCAAACATCATTTTTTTGCGATTCTAAAATTTTGGAAGGCCGTCTAACGAAGAAGCAGTTAATCTCAGTCTCTTCGAAGATACGCTCATTTTGTGACAAACCGGACCTCGTTTCGACCTCCCAGTCAAAAGTTATGGCCCTCCAAAGTTTCAATTGACCATAAAATGCAGGAGAATGGCCATTCTCTGTGTTATAACACGAAGAATGTTAATTTTGCATGAGGGTGACCATTAATCTCCGTGTTAGTAACACGGAGAATGGCATTCTCCGTCTTAATTTACATGGAGAATGGCCATTCTTTGCGTTAGTAACACGGACAATGGCATTCTCCGTCTTAATTTACACGGAGAATGGCAGTTCTCCGTGCTAAATTACACGGAGAATGGCCATTCTCCGTCTTAATTTACACGGAGAATGGTCATTCTCCGTGTAATTTAGCACGGAGAATGGTCATTCCAGTGTTAAAACGTAGGAGAATTACCATTCTCCGTATTAGAAACACGGAGAATGCCATTCTCCGTGTTAAATAAAACGGAGAATGGCATTCTCCGTGTTAAATAAAATGGAGAATGGCATTCTCCGTGTTAAATAAAATGGAGAATGGTCATTCTCCGTGTAATTTAGCACGGAGAATGGCATTCTCCGTGTTAAATAAAACGGAGAATGGTCATTCTCCGGTAATTTAGCACGGAGAATGGTCATTCCAGTATTAAAACGCAGGAGAATGGTCATTCTCCGTGTTAAATAAAACGGAGAATGCCATTCTCCGTGTTAAATAAAACGGAGAATGTCATTCTCCGTGTTAATATACACGGAGAATGGCTTTCTTCGTGTTAATTTACACGGAAAATGGTCATTTACAGTGTTAAAACGTAGGAGAATGGCATTCTCCGTGTAATTTAGTACGGAGAATGGCATTCTCCGTTCTAAATTACACGGAGAATGGCCATTCAAATGTTAAAACACAGAAACACGGAGAATGCCATTCTCCGTGTTAGTAACACGGAGATTCTCCGTGTTAGTAACACGGAGAATGACACTCAACACGGAGAATAGCATTCTCCGTGTTAATTTATACGGAGAATGGCATTCTCCTTGTTAAAATGCATGAAAATGACTATTTTTCGTGTGATATTGACGGAGAACAGTTGGCAGAAACCTAATTTTTTATTTTTTTTGTTTTGTGGAAAGAAATTTGACATGCAAAACGATGCTAACTCTTATGAAAAAGTAGAAGAAGATCTTCTCTCCATAATTGACCTAATTGTCGAAAAAGAAGAAGAAGAAGAAGGAGAAGAAGAAGATGAGCGATGATCGGAGTTCGATTGAAAAAAAAAGCACGGTGAACTACGAACGATCTTTGCGATCTCTGCTGAAGATGAGAGCAATGGAATTCAGATCTCTCGTGAAGAAGAAGAAGAAGAAGAAGAAGAAGAAGACGATGACGACGAGAATCGCAATCCAAATCTGAGTTTGTGCGGAGGGGTAGTTATGGTATTAATTTTGTAAATACAGAACATCTAAAGGGAATCTTGGAATACTTAACGTGAAAATATATAATTCTGGGCATTTCATAAAACCCATCCTGCGGGTGGGTTTTTCATAAAACCAACCCCGAAATTGGGTTTCTCAGCAATTTCCAGTATTTAGTTTTATGGCTCTGTACTATATTAACAATCTATGTTTAGGTTTCCATATTGTCCAGAATTGGATTTGGGTCTCATCCTAAAGGTTGACTTAGACTAATCATCTAAAATAAAGAACTAAATGTAAATTTTGAATACTGTACAAAACCCTAAAACTAAACAAAAATATGTGAGAATTATATGAATTTGGTTATTTAGGGGATTAGTGTGACTTGGGTAATTTAGTTTTGTCATGACCGATACTGTTATTTTCTTATATCTCGATCTCAACAGCAACACTATCCTCCTAGTGCCAGTTTCGATGGAGACAACTTTATGGGCATCGTATATCGTCAGATGTCTCTCGCCCCGGTTGCATTGTTGAATGCTTGCAATTCAAGAGCCCTGAAGGATTGTTTGGCTGCTAAGATCGGGATAAAAATAAATAACAATGTCACAAGTCTCATTCTCTCAATTGATCATAAAAAAAATTAATAACTCAAGTCACACAACCCTCACTATGCAAAACTAAATAATCCAAGTCACACTACCCTTACATATTTTTGTTTAGTTTTATGGTCTCGTATAATATTTAAAATTTGGGTCTATATCTCCACAGGTCAAGTCAACCATTAGAACGAGGCACAAATCATCTTCTGAATAATATGGATATCCAAACATAAAATTTCAATATTGTACAAGATTCTAAAACTAGATAAGCCTTCTATAAACTTAATGGTGCACCCAAATGGGCCTCATTACAACACACCTTATTAAAAGTGAACTCGTATAATCCCTCCAACTTTAGGTCACTAGCTAGGACCCCCTGCATCTTAGGGGCCTATTTGACTAATTTGATTATAAGCATCATCCATGCATGTCTTAGCCCTTTGTTGAAAAGATGGTGAGAGTCGAATCGGAATTGATTTATGAAGTATAATCATGAACTTGATTTATATACCTTAAAAAATATTATTAGATATCAATGACCAATTCCATATATTCATGTCTAAGCCTCCCACTACTTGTCTAATGTGTCTAAATCTTATACAAGCTAGTCATTTTATATTGTCACCAAATTGGTGAACTTTGAGCACTCGAGCCAAATGCAATGAGATCAAGGCGTGCAAGAAATAGTACTTGAGAACTTGATGCCTTGCGGAAGGCAAAATGCCATTGAAGTCAAGGGAGTACACACAAGAGAAAGAAAATTATACAAAAGACTACATAAAACGAAAGGGAATCAATTAGAAGGAAGTCCTTGTTACAATTTTTGGACAAGAAACAATTTTGACTTTCTCATCTATTTGATATAACAAAAAAAAAGGTGGAATATCTTCCGAATTGACTTGAAATTAGCCCTTTCTAAGTAGACATCTAGTATATAGGGCACATATTAAGATACATGTCTGCGGAGTCCCGTCAAAATTCTTTCCCCCTGCACTAATATCGGATCCATGCGATGCCACGCGATCCAACAGTCAAAAAATGCGAAGTTTCGATGGGACTTCGAAAATAGGACGATCCAAACCCATATATATATATATATATATATATATATATATATATATATATATATATATATATATATATATTATTGAACAATCTTTGGGCTAAAGAGAGAGTATGCAAGTTGAACAAGGACATGCCAAGTCCAAAATAATTGCTCAATCATAAAAAAGAATATTTTGACCACACCCTTATGAACACTCATTATATTTGAAAACTTAATACAATCATGAATAGGGAGCAATTTTGGTTGTTTTCCTTTTAGGTCGATGATTTTTTCATCATAGGGAGCAATTTTGCTATGATTGAAGAATTTTTAAAATGACCAATGTTTGAAGGTCCCAAAGTAGCACTCGATTACATTTACATAGTGTTTTATTCATCTTGTAGCAATTGTGAACTTGTTGGCTACGTAGACAGCTCCAATTGATAGAGAAGTTGATGACAAGAAGAGCATTCATGGGGTTCTTGTTTTTTCTTTGGAGATGTCTTTCTCACATGGCCATATGGCTCTAAAAATCAGAAGGTCCCAAAATATTTAATCTCAATGTAAAAGTTTTATTTTTAGATACTGCAATGACATGGCTCCTATAATTAAAAAAAAAAACTATTTTTTAGAGTGGTTAAAAAAATATTTTTAGTATTTGTACACGGTTCTTAGAATGTCAGAAATGATCATGTTTTCATGTTATTAGGATGCAGACCATCTTAACTATGTTAACGTCTAGTATATAGGGCACTGATTCGTAAAGTTCCGCCAAAATTTCGTCCTCCTGCACCATCGGATCGAACGGAATCCGCGTGGAGGGATCCACGCGATGTCGCGCAATCCAACGGTCAAAGGATGTAGGACTATATATATATACTACTAAATGCACGTGCTTTGCATGTTTGATAACTTATAATAAACATATTATCCAATTATAGTCAAATATAGTTTCTAGCTCATGTGGTTAAGGTGAGAGATTTTTTTTTTTTTTGGGTTGAGTTCGATTCCCCATTTTGCATATATATAACAATTTAAATTTATTTAACAAATTTTTATATAATTTAATTTTATTTTTAAAAACAATTATTGATGATATACACGGCTTAGCGTTTTAAAACTTCTTTATAATAGTAGAGATATAACAATTTTTGGGCTAAGGAAAGAAAGTATGCAAGTTGAACCAGGACATGCCAACTCCAAAATAATTGCTCCATCATAAAAAGAATATTTTGACCACACCCTTATGAACACTCATTATATTTGAAAACTTAATACAATCATGAATAGGGAGCAATTTTGGTTGTTTTCCTTTTAGGTCGATGACTTATTCATGATAGGGAGCAATTTTGCTATGATTGAGGAATTTTTAAAATGATCAATGTTTGAAGGTCCCAAAGTAGCACTCGATTACATTTTAGTTTTATTCATCGTGTAGCAATTGTAAACTTGTTGGCTAGGTTGACAGCTATGGATAGAGAAGTTGACAACAAGAAGAGCACTCATGGGGTTCTTGTTCTTTCTTGGAAATGTCTTTCTAACATGGCCATGTGGCTCTAAAAATTAGAAGGTCTCAAAATATTTAATCTCAACGTAAAAATTTTATTTTTAGATACTGCAATAACATGGCTTCTATAATTTTATTTAATTCCAACCGGTATACCAGCAATATGTTGGTCCTACGATTGTTATATGATTATTTTACACATACAAAAGGTCAAGTCACATAAGTTTTTGCGACTTAAAAGGGGAAAGGAGATCCGCAAAGTTTGAGGTTTATTCATTGATTCAAAGAGATCATTTGAGGGGTTCCATATCATCGGTGTTGACAAGCGGATCATCTTCGAATTCATGTTCTTCGGTAACGTATATTTTCTCTATTTTATTCTCATTTATTGAGTAGTTGTGGTGAATTCTTTTTTGAGTCAATAGGAGAAGTTGTAGAAGATTTGGTGTATATTTTCAATTCTAGTAGTGGAGCTTTTTCAAGTAGGAATATGATCATTTTGGATATTTCACCCGTATTGGGTTTCCACATAATAGCCTTGTGTTTGAGATTGTGTGGATTGTATCTATGACTTTGCATTTGCAGGATACATTGATCATTTTAGTCCTCACAAGTACTTTTGGTCGTAACCGTTGAACTCCAATGTGTTTCTCATTTTGTTGCCAACATACTTGTATCAAAGCATTAGATCAAAAATTTGACAAATAGATCGAAAGAAAAAAAAATGGATGTGAAACCAGTTTGAATTATAACCCTAAATAACATGATGTTGGTGCTCTTGCTCCTTGACATGGAGAGAGCTTGCTCTCAACATGCCTAGTAAAGTTTAGTCCCAAACGGAAAGTGCACCATGAATTATCTCAACATATATACTTGTATGTGTTGTTGGGATATGCAGATGGGGTGGTGACCCTAAGGAGGGAACCATGTGGGTGATTTTACTATGAGGTAAGAATAAGGCTCCAAGTTAAGCATTCATGTTTTTTGCCCTTGGAAAATTAATTTCCATTAGAGCTAAGTCCCCGTAGGGGCTTAGCGACTCGGACTCGGAATTGGGCTCGGGCTCATGAGGTATAATGTGACATTTTGTTGGCGCACTTCGCACTTCAGAAAAAGAATTCCGGAGAGAGAAGAGAATGCTGCTGCGCACCTTGTTCCTCCTCGCGCAACTGAAGTTCTGTCCTTTTCTTTTCGAGCAGTCCGTCTTAGAGCAGATTATCAAAGCGTTCCAGAGTTCTTTCGAACTTGCTGGTTCCTGGAAGCTGACCGTGTGGGCGGATCTAGCTTTGAGCACTGTTGTTCTTGACACCCCAGCAGGCCACCACCTTCCATCTATCGTCTGTCATCTTCGATGCTGCCTTTAGCTGTCACTCCCCGTTCCCAGAATGCGTATTTTTATACATGTACAACCCATGTGTATTTATTTAGTATTTATCATGTATTTATTTAATATTTATCATGTATTATCCTGTATTTAAATTCTTTTAATTTCATGTTAATCAATTAATCTGCTCTTAATGTTAATTTATTTTCTGCAATTATATTTCTGCAATTTTATTTCTGCACTTTATTTTCTGCTTTTATTCCATGCCTTAGTCTTGCTTATTTGGGTTCGGGTTGGCTTTGGTTGGATCCCCTACAACCCGACCCATTGGACCCGGCCCAACCCCCCACCTACCACCACCCCTTCCATTTAAAGCTCCCATCTCTTTCTATCTCTTCATAAACTCCTTCACCATTACTCCTCTTCTTCTTCCTTTCATTACTCTCTCCACCTACCAACCATAGGCAAGTACAACTTGCTTTCCATGAGAACCCATGTTTTTATAGTTCATTTGCCTTCCTCTCGTGATCCTAAGAGAGTTTAGAACTTGGCATTTTTCATTTCGAAGTCTTAATTTTTGTAGATCTAGAAATTAGTATTTTCGGATTTTGGTGGTCTTGATCTATCAAACTTCTTTGTTTGCAAATTTTGATGGTTCCATATTGTAGAGAGTTTTATTCTACCCAATTTTGACCTTTGGAAAGTTGGATTTGGACTTGTTTTGACCAAGTTATGGACTTTTGAAGCTTTGGGGTACAACCATGGAGTTCTTGCTGTTTGGAGAAGACAGTGAGCAGTGTACGCTAGCTTTTTAGCTTGCGTCACTGAGCTGTGCGCGCTCTTTAGCGCAGCGCAGTATGGAGTCCATACGCTGCCTTTTTAGGAAGCGTGTGTCTTGCATACGCTACCTTTTGGAAGCGCATGTCGTATGAAGTCCATACGCTGCCTTTTGGGAGCGTATGACTTGCATACGCTGACTTGGATGGTCAGGAGTCGTATGGAGTCCATACGCTGCCTTTTGGGAGCGTATAACTTGTATACGCTGACTTGGATGGTCAGGAGTCGTATGAAGTCCATACGCTGCCTTTTGGGAGCGTATGACTTGCATACGCTGACTTGGATGGTCAGGAGTCGTATGGAGTCCATACGCTGCCTTTTGGGAGCGTATGACTTGCATACGCTGACTTGGATGGTCAGGAGTCGTATGGAGTACATACGCTGCCTTGGAAAGGAGTCGTATGGACTTGCATACGCTAGACTTGAGCGTAGCCTGACTTGAGCGCAGTCCTGTATATTGATATTTTATTAGATATTTGACGTCTATTTTATATCCTTACGCCTTTGGCATAAACTTGATATAATCTTGATATGTTAATATTTCGTTTAAATATGGATTGTTACGTGGGATGTACCATGTGTCGTGAATTGAGTATAGATACCCCGATTGACTGGAATTAAACCCTGAGAGCTGCAGACTCGACCCCACTGAATATTAGTTGACTTTCATGCCTTATCACCATTGATAATGATGGTTATCTTGACTAAATTGATCATGCGTTCCTAGTTGGAACTAAGAGGCTGGCTAGTCGTCTTATTAAATTAAATGAATGAGACACGTTCATGTTATGAACTATTGTAATCGACTGGCTGATCCCGAATATTGACATACATGCACATGCAGGCTTCAATCTATTTATTTATTTATTTACTTATTTATTTTCTACAAAAGAAGCATGTGTACTTTATGGTCAAGGCATGATTACCGTGGTTAGATTTGATTGTTGCATTATGCTATGTAAGACCTGCAACCTAACCGCACTGGTATCGTTGTAGAGTTGTGCATATCGTACCCCGTACGAAAGTACTCATTTGAATGACCATGATCCACGGCATGGGATTTCGCTCAACGTAGAGACTATTAAGTTAAATAAAATAACAATTGCATGAAGAGAATGGATTTCCGAGTTCTTACATGGCAGCCCCCTTGGGACAAGTAGTACCCGACGGGCCGGCTGGTTCCCACAGATACTGTAAACCTGCCACACGGGCAGGGAACAGTATCTGCTTATATTATTATTGTATATTGTATACTGATGACGGGCATCCTGCTGGGACTCGTCTAATTCATGCATGGCGCACATGATTCACTGGATAGACTAGCCTTGCTTGCACATAATAAGAACTGAGGAATCCCTAATTGCATTATTCCAGGATAACTTGGAACACACAATAGCAAGCCGTAGTAGTTGAATGGCCGTTTAAATTGACTTGTTTGTATACTGTACTACTCTGTTACCTAACTGGGATGATCAGAATGTCAGGACATGACGGGCCAACTTCTGTCCTTGTTTGGTTGGGAGGTTGGTTCGAAGTGTCGTGATGTTATGAGAATCCTAGTGGCAAGCAGAGATCTATTTGTCATATTTTTCATTACTGGTTTTAGTTCTCATGTCGTGCTTCCTTGTGGTACTTGCTATTAGAGGTCTAACCTCTCTGGTTTTGCATGGCCAGATTTAGAGCCGGTCCCCGAGGATCCAGCTTACTTCTACCTCCAAGATGGTCAACACTAGAGGGATGATCGCAGGAGGACTCGAGTGGGTTTCTTACTTCCCTGCTCGTTTTGTTATCTACTTTATACTTTGCCGTTTGGCACCGACATGTTAGTCGGATTGTCTTGTACCTACTTTTGCATAATTGTAACTAAGTCAGACTGCAGCTGCTAACAATTGTGTATACTTACTACATCATCTGGCTGTATTTTGTAAAGCCAGATATCAAGAACATTTTGACTGAGCGTTTGGGATGCCTTACTGCTTTATCTCACATGTTCTCTATTTCTGTTTCTTGTTTGAATGATTGAGACAATAGAAGTAAAGAGACCATAGGGAGACTTTCATGTAGTATGCACCCCCTCGTCTTGTAGACAGCATTGATCGTATTATACGGTATTCATCTATCCGTAATACGTAGCTGGCTGAGTCATTCTCTCGCTCTCCAGTATTCTAGTTCTGGGGCGTGACAAGGTTTTAGTGGTGGCCCATGCAGGTCTGATTTCAGACTTGTGGGGTGTTTTGATTTATAGGATGTCTCAATCATACATGTTTCTCCTTGATCTCGTGATTCGTTGTTCTCAACTCTAGCTTGACATTCCAGTATCCTTTGACTTCATTGATCCTTCATGTCCGATCGTTTGATTGTTCTCTTGTCCCTTTTCTTAGGGGCACTTCGTCCGCACCTGTCAGAGCTGGACAGCAACAACATGGACAGCAACATGGACAACCTGACCATGTTGGTCAGCAACAAGAGTCGGTACTAACTCAAGAGGGTACCCAAGAAGAAGTGATAGTGGAACCAGCAGTTGGACCGCAGTATCCGGAGGTTCCAACACCACCGATAGTTCCACCTACCCCTGTGGAGTTGGACACACCAGCCCTTCTGGAGATCATGAGAGGGATGATGGCTACTCAGCAACACCAGATGTTAGCCCAGCAGCGCATGCACGCTCAGTTACAAGAGCAGAATGTATTACTCAACCAAGGATTACAGACGGCATTGGAAAGAGGGGCAAGGACAGATTCAGGAGCGTCAGCCCGGTTTTGCAAGTACAACCCCCGCCGTTTCGAAGGCACGAAGGATGCCATCTCAGCAGATGCATGGCTTAAGGATATTGAGGCTATTTTGACAGCCGCTAAGGTGCCGGCAGAAGAACGTGAGGATCAGGTGAAGTTATTACTTCAGGATCTCGCACGTGATTGGTGGGAATCAGAGGAAGTAGGCATCAGACGTCCTGTTGCTTGGGACGATTTTACTGCAAGGTTCAAGACGAAGTATTATGGAGTTGTGGCACAGTTTGAGCTACAACAGAAGTTTATCAACCTCAGACAGGCTGGCAAGACTGTAGATGCTTACGCAGCGGAGTTCTGCAGAATGAGTTGGTTTGCCCCAGAGATGGTAGCAACGGAGCGCCAGAGGGCGATGAGGTTCCAGCAAGGGTTTCATCTTGAGATCTTGCAATTGATAGAGGGGCACAACTACCAAACTTTTGACGAAATATTGACGGCAACCCGAAGGCATGAAATCATCATTCAAAGGCTTGCGGCAAGGACTGGAGGTCAGAAGAGATCCCACAGTCAGATTGAAGGAGGAGGGGGAGCAGCGCCCCGAACAACAGCACCATCCCCTGGCATTCGTATCCACGATGTGGCGATACGGGGGCCAGCACCACCATCCAGGCAGCAGCAGCAGCAACAGAGGAAGAACCAGTAACCCCCAGCGGGCTGCACTTATTGTGGGAAGATGGGGCACCTAGAGATGTGTGTCGGACATTGAACGGGCAGTGTTTAATATGTGGAAATCCAGATCATCGGGTTACCACATGTCCCATGAATTCGAGGTCAGGAGGACCAGTGCAGCAGTTTCCTGCTCAGCCAGCACCAGGGGCAGGACAGTATCGAGGACCAGCGGTAGCAGTGAGACCGTTGGCACAGCGCCCGTTAATGCCTCAGGCTCAGATGTTTCTGCAGCAGGGACCGCCGATACAGCAACACCAGCATAGACCACCCCAGCATCATCAAGGCAGGGGCCAGCAGCAGCACCAGGCTAGGCCGCAATATGGGAACCAGCAAGGAGGTCGAGGGCAGGCATTCACTCTGTCCTTGGAAGAGGCATTGGCATCGGAAGATGTTGTGGCAGGTAACATTCTCGTCGCCTCATATTCCGCAGTAGCATTATTTGATTCGGGAGCATCCCACTCATTTATATCTGCATAATTTGCGACACGGCTAGGAATGGAGTTCGAGGCATTGCCAGGGAGGTTGAATATACTCACCGGCAATGGGCTCGTAGGAGTTAGTAGAGTTATTCTAGCGTGTAGTGTTGTAGTTTGCGGATATTCTTTACCCACCCAGTTGATAGAATTTTCTGTTAGAAATTTCGACGTTATCTTAGGCATGGACTGGCTGAAAGACAGTCATGCGACAATAGATTGTCGTAGTGGGAGTGTATCTTTTGATATTCCAGGCATGAAGAGATTCACCTTAGTCAGATCAGAGGCAACTCAGCAAGGGCAGGGATAATAACGGCAATGGAAGAAGTTCAAGTTCCGAAGGTAGTTGAAGAATTTCTAGACGTATTTCCCGAAGAACTTCCCGGTCTTCCACCGGTCAGAGATATTGAGTTCAGTATAGAATTGGCACCTGGAACTAAACCGATATCAGATCGGGTATACAGAATGGCGGATTCGGAGCAGGCCAAGGTATATCAGCATATAGAGGAATTGAAGGAGAAGAAGTTTATCCAAGCTAGCGTATCGCCATGGGCAGCACCAGTGGTACTTGTGGGGAAGAATGATGGATCATCCAGATTATGCATCGATTACAGGAAGCTTAACGCAGCAACAGTAAAGAACAAGTACCCACTACCAAGGATCGACGACTTATTTGATCAGTTGAGCAGGGCCAGAGTCTTCTCCAAGATAGATCTTCGTTCAGGGTATCACCAAGTGAGGGTTCGGAAGGAGGATATTCCCAAGACAGTATTCAGGTCGAAGTATGGGCATTATGAATTCTTAGTAATGCCGTTTGGTTTGACCAATGCTCCAGCAATATTCATGGATTTGATAAACCGCATCTTTATGCCGTACTTAGATCAGTTTATCGTAGTATTTCTCGACGACATTCTTGTGTACTCTGCTAGTGAAGAGGAGCATGAAGACCACCTCAGGAAAGTATTACAGGTTCTGAGAGAGAACCAGTTGTATGTCAAGCTCAGCAAGTGTGAATTCTGGATGGACCACATTTCATTTTTGGGTCATATCGTATCAGGAGCTGGAGTAGCAGTGGATCCCAAAAAGGTAGAAGCAGTAGAGAGTTGGCCAGTACCCAAGACCGTAGCTGATGTACGGAGTTTCTTGGGATTGGCAGGATATTACAGAAGATTTGTGTCAGATTTTACAAGACTTTCAGCACCCATGACCCGCTTGACATGGAAGGATGTGTCATTCATTTGGTCGGCAGAATGTCATACATCATTTGAGAATTTGAAGCAGAAGTTGATATCAGCGCCTATTCTTACATTGCCAGTTGGACCCGGAGGTTTTACAGTATATTGTGATGCGTCGGGTAAAGGACTTGGATGTGTCCTCATGCAGCACGGGAAGGTGATAGCATATGCATCTAGACAGCTTCGGAACCATGAGAAGAATTACCCAACTCATGATTTGGAGTTAGCGGCAGTAGTATTTGCTTTGAAGCTATGGAGACATTACTTATATGGTGACCGAGTGGACATGTACACAGACCATAAAAGTCTGAAGTACATATTTACCCAGAAGGAACTGAACATGAGGCAGAGAAGATGGTTGGAGATGATCAAGGATTATGACGTGGAACTTCAGTATCATCCAGGCAAGGCTAATGTGGTAGCAGACGCTCTCAGCAGAAGAGGCGACGCATTTATGTTAACAACACAGAGGCATATCTTAGAAGACCTTCAGGAGATGGGCATAGAAGTTATACTTCCTAACAATGTAGGAGTTCTGGCAAGGCTACAATTCTAATCTGACTTGGTAGACAGGATCAAGGCAGCTCAGGCACAAGACCCAAGGATTCAGAAGCTTAGGGCAGAATGTGAGTCAGGGCTCAGGAAGGAGATACAAATCCATGAAGACGGTACACTTAGGTTTGGATCACGTCTATGTGTGCCTAGTGGAGATATCAGACAGGAAGTTATGGCAGAAGCTCACAGTTCCCAGTATTCTGTACATCCTGGAGGGACCAAGATGTACCAAGATATCAAGCAGCACTTCTGGTGGAACGGGATGAAGAGGGAGATAGCTAGATTTGTCTTCCGTTGCTTGGTATGTCAGCAAGTGAAGGCAGAACAGCAGAGGCCAGCTGGATTATTACAACCGCTTCCTATCCCGGAATGGAAGTGGGAACACATCACAATGGACTTTGTGATCGGTTTACCGAGATCACCAAGTGGTAAAGATGCTATTTGGGTGATAGTAGATCGGCTTACAAAGGTAGCACATTTTCTTTCTTTCAGAGTAGGGCAATCTACAGAAAAGTTGGCAGAGTTGTATATGCAACAGATAGTCAGGCAGCATGGAGTCCTTGTCAGTATTGTGTCAGACCGAGATACCCGCTTTATATCACATTTCTGGAAGAGCTTGCATCATAGTCTGGGTACCAAGTTAAGATTTAGCACGGCTTACCATCCGCAGACAGACGGGCAATCAGAAAGGACAATTCAGACCTTGGAAGATATGTTGCGAGCTTGTACTCTGGATTTTGGAGGATCTTGGGAAAGCCACCTGCACTTAGTTGAGTTCTCATACAACAACAGTTATCATGCCAGTATCCAGATGGCGCCATTTGAGGCACTATATGGTAAGAAGTGTAGATCGCCACTAGCATTGGATGATATCGGGGAAAGGAAGATGCTAGGCCCAGAAATGATTATCCAGACGGTTGAAGTGATTAAGGGAATTAGAGAGCGACTTCGTGTTGCGCAGGATCGGCATCGTCATTGGGCGGACCAGCATCGTAGGCCGCTAGAGTTTTTTGTTGGGGACCACGTGTTCTTGCTGATCTCACCTACCCGTGGGGTCATTAGATTTGGCGTTCGCGGGAAGTTGAGTCCGCGATACATAGGCCTATTTGCTATTCTTGATAGGGTAGGCGATGTTGCTTATCGTTTGTCCCTTCCACCTTCGTTACGAGAGGTGCATGACGTGTTTCATGTATCTCAATTGCAAAGGTATGTATCGGACCCCAGCCATATCCTCGATCATTCAGAACTGGTTGTTGGTACCAACCTGTCTTACGAGGAGCAACCTGTGTCTATCTTAGACCGAAGGGAGAAGATACTCAAGAACCGAACAATTAACCTTGTCCGGGTTGCTTGGGGTCATCACTCTTTGGGAGAGTCAACGTGGGAACGTGAGGATGATATCCGATCACGGTATCCACACCTGTTTGACTCACAAGGTATATCTTTTTCTGTGTACCTGATTGTCTTGATTCCTCATGCTTATCACCTTATGGATAGAATTGCTTGATATCGTAGATTGATGGATTTACATATATGTTACTTGCTATGGACATTGTAAAATGATTGCTTGATTAAATTGCTTGTACTTAGATTAGTTTAGCCCCGATGTTTCTATTCTACTTGGATTTAAAATTCCGAGGACGGAATTTTTCTAAGGAGGGTAGAGATGTCACTCCCCGTTCCCAGAATGCGTATTTTTATACATGTACAACTTGTAGGCCTTAAAAAATGAACAGTCACGCTGAGTTGATCAGAACAAGTCCAACAGTCACGCTGAGTTGATCAGGACAATATTTAAAAGTCACGCTGGGAAACAGCTCATCATTTGTCAGAGTGTAATTATGACTGACAGCACGATAGTCGAAGAATGTCTTCTCGTATGCCACGTATGCACAGAACTCGAGAGATCATAGCCGCCTATTGCGTGACTTTTGAAATCTTCTTCAGCAAGACTCAGCCTTCACCAAGTTGGCGTACCAAAAGAGCTTCTTGTCATTTAATGCCACTGACAAAAGCAATCACTGTCAGAGATTTTGTGTCAGTCGAGGCACGTCGAATCAAGACAACTGGCAGTCCTGCCTCAATCGAGCGTGGATTATGTTCCTTCCCAAAGTCCGCGTATATTTTGAGCTTTCTGTCTCAAGTCTGCGTGGATTCTGAAGTTTCTTCCCTCAAGTCTGCGTGAATTTTGAAGCTTTCTGCCCCGAGTCTGCGTGGATTTCGTCTTCAACAAGTCTGCGTGGATTTCATCAAATTGGAGTACGTGGCAGCCATGCCACTGATCTCTCGCCTACGTATCCTGTAACTTGCACACGACTCATGCATGATTTATCACGCCCCAGTACCAAAATATGGAGACGGACGAGGCCAGCTACACCATATGAGGTACGTGACGTCATACGACGATCGTGGCTGTCAAGAGACTAGGGGGTACATGCTACAATCAAGTCTCCTATGGTCCCACAGAGTTCTATGTCTCAATCAATCAACACAACATCAGCAATTAAATGAACATTAAAGGTAAAGCAGTAAGGCGTCCCCGACGCTTCATCAAAATGGTCATGAGAGACTAGCTTTATAACATGGCTATCTCAGAGAGTCATGAGCACAAAATTATACACAGCTGCAGTCTATTTAGTTACAATTATGTACTGACACAAAATATCAAGTAATCCGGCTAACAGGTGCCGGTGGCTGAACGCCGCACAAAAGTATAAGCAAGAGTGGTGGAGAAGAAACCCACTCGAGTCCCCGACCAGCCATGCTCCTAGTATGCACCATGGAGGTCAGGAAGAAGGATCGCGTCCTCTGGCTCTGCTACGAGATCTGGCCAAACAAAACCAGCGGGGTCAGCCCCGAATAGCAAGTACCGCCAAAGGGCACAAGAGTTAAGATAAAACCCAGTTATAATGATAAGAATAAAGCTTATGCTGCGGCTATAGGGTAGCGCTACATCGTCGGACCCATCTGGCACCCTTACAACCAAACAAGGACAAAAGGTGCCACATGGAGCCGGAACGCGTCGCACTCTATGACCTTTACATAAGTTTACAGATATAAGTAAGAAGATCTCCTGGTCGTGACTTCGGTCGACAGACCATCGCAGCACGATAACCAACCCAACAATCAAACAAGAACATGGGTTGGATCACGTGCCGCGGTGGGCCATGTTCCTTAGTCATTCACAGGAGTAACACATCACAATCAAATTAAGGCTTCCGTTCGTAACTTTGGTCCGCAGCCTGTCATAGTACGATAACCAACCCAACAATCAAACAAGAACATGGGTTGGATCACGCACCATAACAGTCCGCTTTCCTCAGTTACTCGCGGAAGGTAAAAGAAAAATACAAGCAAGTCATTTTCACAGCCAGTCAAGTCTACGAGTTTCTAGTATGGCGAGGTTATCCTCGCATTAAATTATCAGAGTCCTCAGATCGTATCTTTCCAGCAAGGCTAGCCAACCCAGGGGTCCGCGTAGTCAAGTATTATTAAGCACAGGTCCCTCATAAGGCTACCTTGCAGGCACGAGTCCCCGTAGGGCTACCTTGCCAAAACTTATAATATATCAGGAAATAATCGGATACCGGCATCCACTTATTGCAGATGGCACCGTATCCGTGGTGACCAGCTGGCGCGTCGAGGCAATCCCTCAAGGCGGCTGGTGTAACACGATCTCGGGATTCTGCCCTCTCCATGCATCTAATAGATTTAGTTGCCTAATTTAAACCCTATGTGAAATCTTGGATCCTCATGCTGTGGCCTGCATGATCATCCTCCTAGAATATCGTACCGTAGTATGAGTACCCCAAGTGAGGATCCATGTCGATCAGTAGGTCGACACGTTCTACCCTCCTTAGTGTAATGCAACATTGCAAATGCGCCACGTGGGATTACGAGTCATTTGTCAAGCATGAATGAGAACCGGGACATTCAGGCACATGTAGCGAGTAGGAACACTTTGTTCTCCAGGGTCAGATTCATGCTCAGGACAAAAGGCGTAAGGATATATCGCATACACAAACCAATACATATACACGTATATAAGCCAAGGTAGCATGAAAAATGGAAAACCAGGGACAGGCTGACTAGGTACTAAGGCAAGGTCGGCCAACCAACGCGGGCGCGTCACATCCATGGCGCGGGCGCATGGCGGGCGAGGGTGCGGTCACGAGCGCGGACGGCCACACGGGCGCGGGAAGCGCCGGGCGCGGGCGGCCACGCAGGCGCGGAGAAAACGGCCGGGCGCGTGGCGTCCACACAGGGGCGCGAACACGCGGGGGCGCGGACACGCGAGGGCGCGGGCCACGCAAGGCGCGGACACGCGAGGGCGCGGGCCACGCAAGGCGCGGACACGCGAGGGCGCGGGCCACGCAAGGCGCGGACACGCGAGGGCGCGGGCCACGCAAGGTGCGGACACGCGAGGGCGCGGGCCACGCAAGGCGCGGACACGCGAGGGCGCGGGCCACGCAAGGCGCGGACACGCGAGGGCGGCCTGGTGCTGGAACCACGCGGCGCGGGCACCACGCGGGCGCGGGGGCGCGCCCTCCCATCAGCGCGGCACGGGACGCGCGCGCGCGGAGGGCGCGGGACACAGGGGCACGGACCTCCCATCAGCGCGGCGCAGGACGCGCGCGCGTGGAGGGCGCGGACACAGGGCACTGTTCATCTTCTTCCCCTCAACCGAGAGGGAAGAACCATGAACCCTAAAAACTCCAAAAATCATAACTAAGTCAATTCTTAACCAAATTTCGATTTTCAAAGTTCAATCTTGTGTAAAATTCAATTCTCTACAACATGGAACCATTAAAACTTGAAAATGATGGAGTTTAGTAGATCAAAACCAAGGAAAACCGAAAATGTTTAAAACTTAGATCTACAAAAATTAAAGCTTCCAATCAGAAAATTCCAAGTTCTAATCTAGTAGAGAATGAGGAGAAGAACAAGTTTTGGTAAAAATTTTGAAGGAAAAACGAAAATGATGGATCTCTCCCTTGTGCAAGTTGATACTTGCCTTTGGTTGGGTGAAGGAAGTAAATGAGAGGAGTTATGAGGAATGAATGAGGGGAGAGAAAAGGAATGGGGTTTTATATAAAAGCCTAAACCAAGTTGGTTCATGATGACCCAACGGGTTCAAGTGAACCGAGAACATGTCACCCAATTAGAGCCCAAAACTGTAAACTAAAATCACAGAAAATAAATTACGAAATATTATTTTGTCAATTAATTTGGGATATACATGAAGAAATACAACAAAATAAATATCGTATAAATATACGAAAATACAAATAAGCAGTATACGTACTAAAAATACGTATTCCGGAATCAGGGAGTGACATCTCTACCCTTTTTAGAAAAATTCCGTCCTCGAAATTTCCAGCCAAGACAGGATTGAAAGGTCAGGACAAGCAAGGCACAATCACATGCAAGTTAACTAACAAGCAGTTATTATCTACATCACAAAAGTACAATACAAGCAGGTGCAGTGAATGTGGAATCGTGTCATTATGGCATAAAGATATACCTCACAAACCAAACAAATGCGGATACCGAGATCGGATCTCATCCTCGCGCTCCCAAGTTGATTCTCCCGGAGAGTGATGGTTCCAAGAAACACGGACAAGGCTGATCGTCCGATTCTTGAGTACCTTCTCTCGCCGGTCTAAAATAGATACGGGTTGTTCCTCGTAGGTTAAGTCGGTACCAACGACTAACTCTGAATGATCGAGGACATGACTCGGATCCGGGACATACCCACGTAACTGGGACACATGAAACACATCATGTATGCCAGTTAACGAAGGCGGAAGGGCAAGTCGATAAGCCACATCGCCTACCCGAGCGAGAATCTTGAAAGGACCAATGTATCTTGGACTAAGCTTTCCTCGGGTTCCAAATCTAATGATAACCCGAGTTGGCGAAATCCGCAAAAACACTTGGTCGCCAACTCTGAAAGGAAGGAAATGAGCGACCTTCGTGAGTCGATCTACTATTACCCAGATTGCATTCTTGCCAGCCGGGGATCTAGGTAAACCGGTCACAAAATCCATCGTGATGTGCTCCCATTTCTATTCTGGGATAGGAAGCGGCTGGAGCAATCCTGCTGGTCTCTGCTGCTCGGCTTTCACCTGCTGACATACCAGACACTTGGATACAAATCTCGCTATCTCTCTTTTCATGCCATTCCACCAAAAATACTGCCTGATATCTCGATACATCTTCGTTCCTCCTGGATGAATGAAGTAAATAGAACTATGAGCTTCGGACATAACTTCCTGCCGAAGATCTCCACTCGGTACACAGAGTCTATTTCCAAACCTGAGCGTACCATCCTCATGAATTACTAACTCCTTCCTACGGCCTGATTCACACTCCGACCGCAACTTCTGAATCTGTGGATCTCCTGCTTGTGCTGCCCTTATCCTCTCTACTAAGGTTGACTGAATCTGCATACTGGTCATTCTTCCTATATCCCCTGGCAAAACTACTTCGATTCCCATACTCTGGAGGTCTTCTAAAATATGCTTCTGCGAGGTCAAGATAAAGGCACTGTTTCTCCTACTCAGTGCATCTGCAACGATATTCGCCTTGCCTGGATGATACTGAAGATCTAAATCAAAATCCTTCAGCAGTTCTAACCATCTTCTTTGCCTCATGTTCAAATCTCGCTGCGTGAACACGTATTTCAAACTCTTATGATCAGTATAGATCTCTACCCGATCCCCGTACAAATAATGCCTCCACAACTTGAGTGAAAACACCACAGCTGCTAACTCCAAATCGTGAGTCGGGTAATTCTTCTCATGGTCTCGAAGCTGCCGAGACGCATATGCTATCACCTTTCCATGCTGCATCAATACACATCCAAGACCCTTCCCAGATGCGTCACAATACACTGTAAAGCCTCCCGATCCTACTGGAAGCGTCAAGATCGGGGCCGAGATTAATCTCTTTTTCAATTCTTCAAATGATGCCTGACAACTAGCTGACCAAACAAACTCCACGTCCTTGTGCGTCAAACGCGTTAAGGGCGCAGAGATCTTGGCAAAGTTCGCCACGAACCTTCTGTAGTAACCAGCTAATCCCAAGAAACTTCGTACTTCTGCAACCGTTCTCGGGACTGGCCAATGCTCTACGGCCTCAATCTTCTTCGGATCCACTGACACTCCTGCCCCAGAAATTATATGCCCCAGGAACGAAATGTGATCTAACCAGAATTCACACTTGTCGAGCTTCGCATAAAGTTGATGCTCCCTCAATGTCTGCAAGACAGTCCTAAGATGTTTCTCATGCTCCTCTTCACTGCTGGAATAGACAAGAATGTCATCTATGAACACTACCACAAATTTATCCAAATATGGAAGAAAGATGCGGTTCATCAAATCCATAAATACTGCAGGGGCATTGGTTAGTCCAAAGGGCATTACTAAAAACTCATAATGCCCGTATCTTGATCTGAATGCCGTCTTCTGAATATCTTGCTCTCGGACTCTCACCTGATAGTATCCCGAACGAAGATCGATCTTGGAAAAGATGCAGGCCTTGCTCAATTGATCAAACAGGTCATCAATCCTTGGTAGCGGGTACTTATTCTTCACTGTTACTGCATTCAGCTTGTGGTAGTCGATGCACATCCTCGTCGACCCATCCTTCTTGGGAACTAGAATCACTGGCGCGGCCCAGGGCAATTTACTGTCTCGGATGAATCCTTTAGACTTCAACTCTTCTTCATGTTGATACAACTTATCCTGTTCTGACGACGACATTCTGTAAACTCTGTCTGTAATAGGCCTCGTTCCAGGGTTCAACTCAATGCTATATTCTACCTCTCTGACTGGGGGTATCCCTGGGAGCTCATCAGGGAAGACGTCAAGAAAATCTTCGACCACTCTCGGAATCTGTCCTGGCTCTGACACTGCTGCTGAGATGACGCCTCCGGCCTGATTCTTCAAGGTTCGAGTAAAGATGAACTGCTCCATCCCAGGAATGCTGAATATGACCCTACCTCCTCTACAATCAATGGTCGCATGACTGTCTCTCAACCAGTCCATGCCAAGAACGACATCAAAATTCCCCATAGGGAATTCAATCAATAATACGGGCAATAAATGCCCACACACCTCTACCGGACATGAAAAGCGCACTCTGCTCACTTCTACGAGCCCATTGCCGGTGAGTATATCCATCCTCTCCGGCAATGCCTCAAACACTAGTCCAATCCGTGTAGCATATTGTGCAGAGATGAATGAATGAGTAGCGCCTGAATCAAATAATGCTACAGCGGGAAATGAGGTGACGAGAATTTTACCTGCCACCACGTCACTGGACGCTAGAGCCTCTCCCAAGGTTAATGTGAGAGCCTGGCCCCGCGGAGCCCCTTGTTGCGGCCTTCCTCGACCATGCTGTTGCCGCCTCTGAGGGCCTTCGGCTTCCTGTGCCTGGCGGAACATCTGAGCCTGCGTTGGTAGACGCTGGGCTAGGGGCCTTACTGCTAATACTGGCCCTCCACTCAGGGTTGCCACTGGAGCTGGCAATGCTGGAAACCGCTGAGCTGGCCCTCCTGGCCTCTGTATCATAGGACAAGTAGAAATACGGTGGTCTGAACTACCACACCTCAAGCATAAGCCATTCGCTGACCGGCACACCTCCCTCGTGTGCCCTGCCTTCCCACAGAATGTACAGCCCGGGGGTGCTCCCTGACGCTGTTGCTGGTTCCTCGGCTGCTGATGCCGAACTGGCACTGTATTAGTTGACACGGCCGTCCTCCGCGGCGCCCCCGCATCATGAATACGTACACCGGGTGCTGGTGCCGATGTTCGCTGCATTGCTCCTCCTCCAACCTGGGAATGAGATCTCTTCTGACCTCCTGCCCTCGATGCCAACCTCTGCTGGATAAGCTCGTGCCTCCGGGCTGCCGTCAAGACAGCGTCAAACGTCTGGTAGTCGTGTCCTTCCACAAGCTGCAATAATTCCAAATGAAGTCCCTGCTGGAACCTCATAGCTTTCTCTGGCTCCGTTGCCACCATTGATGGTGCGAAACGGCACAATCTGCAGAACTCTGCTGCATACCCATCTACGGTCTTGCCTGCTTGCTTGATATTGATAAACTTCTGCTGGAGCTCATATCGAGCTACTACGCCAAAATACTTGGCCTTGAATCTGTCACTGAAGGTGGTCCAACGAACAGGGCGTCTTGTACCAACTTCTTTTGATGCCCACCAGTCGCGGGCAAGATCCTGAAGTACCAGTTTGACCTGATCAACCTTCTCATCGTCTGGAACCTTGGCTGCCACAAGAATGGCTTCGATGTCTTGAATCCATGCATCCGCAGTGATGGCATCCTCCGTGCCATCAAAATACCTCGGGTTCAAGCGACGGAACCTTCCTGAGGCTCCCGAGTCAACCCCGGCACTCCTCTCAAGAGCTAACTGAATCCCTTGGTTCAGCAACACGTTCTGCTCCTGCTGCCGAGTCTGTTGCTGTTGGTTAGTGACAAGAAACCCCCGGATGATCTCCAGGAGTGCTACGGCGTCTGGTACTGCCGTCGCTACTGGTGCTGCAGGAGTTTCATTAACCTGCGGCTGCACTGCCTCTGGTTCCATTTCTGTTCGTGCCTGCACTGGAGAAGGTTCTCTCCCCTGTTGCTGCCCAGTCGAGCCATGCTCTTGCTGCTCTTCCTCATGGGCCTCACCCGCTACTGAGAATGAAGCACCCCTATAGAGAAGAATATAAGATTATCAAGTCCGGACGAGGAAGATTTCGAGGATGCAAGTCAGGTTAGAGATCAAGGCAAGGACAGAGAATTCGAAACAGAATTTCAAGGGGAACAAGTTTTGATTGAGACTCCTAATAATTCGCAATACCCCACAAGTCTGAAAATCAGACCTGCATGGGCCACCACTAAAACCTTGTCACGCCCCAGTACCGAAATACGGAGACGGACGAGGCCAGCTACACCATATGAGGTACGTGACGTCATACGGCGATCGTGGCTGTCAAGAGACTAGGGGGTACATGCTACAATCAAGTCTCCTATGGTCCTACAGAGTTCTATGTCTCAATCAATCAACACAACATCAGCAATTAAATGAACATTAAAGGTAAAGCAGTAAGGCGTCCCCGACGCTTCATCAAAATGGTCATGAGAGACTAGCTTTATAACATGGCTATCTCAGAGAGTCATGAGCACAAAATTATACACAGCTGCAGTCTGTTTAGTTACAATTATGTACTGACACAAAATATCAAGTAATCCGGCTAACAGGTGCCGGTGGCTGAACGCCGCACAAAAGTATAAGCAAGAGTGGTGGAGAAGAAACCCACTCGAGTCCCCGACCAGCCATGCTCCTAGTATGCACCATGGAGGTCAGGAAGAAGGATCGCGTCCTCTGGCTCTGCTACGAGATCTGGCCAAACAAAATCAGCGGGGTCAGCCCCGAATAGCAAGTACCGCCAAAGGGCACAAGAGTTAAGATAAAACCCAGTTATAATGATAAGAATAAAGCTTATGCTGCGGCTATAGGGTAGCGCTACATCGTCGGACCCATCTGGCACCCTTACAACCAAACAAGGAAAAAAGGTACCACATGGAGCCGGGACGCGTCGCACTCTATGACCTTTACATAAGTTTACAGATATAAGTAAGAAGATCTCCTGGTCGTGACTTCGGTCGACAGACCATCGCAGCACGATAACCAACCCAACAATCAAACAAGAACATGGGTTGGATCACGTGCCGCGGTGGGCCATGTTCCTTAGTCATTCACAGGAGTAACACATCACAATCAAATTAAGGCTTCCGTTCGTAACTTCGGTCCGCAGCCTGTCATAGTACGATAAGCAACCCAACAATCAAACAAGAACATGGGTTGGATCACGCACTATAACAGTCCGCTTTCCTCAGTTACTCGCGGAAGGTAAAAGAAAAATACAAGCAAGTCATTTTCACGGCCAGTCAAGTCTACGAGTTTCTAGTATGGCGAGGTTATCCTCGCATTAAATTATCAGAGTCCTCAGATCGTATCTTTCCAGCAAGGCTAGCCAACCCAGGGGTCCGCGTAGTCAAGTATTATTAAGCACAGGTCCCTCATAAGGCTACCTTGCAGGCACGAGTCCCCGTAGGGCTACCTTGCCAAAACTTATAATATATCAGGAAATAATCGGATACCGGCATCCACTCATTGCAGATGGCACCGTATCCGTGGTGACCAGCTGGCGCGTCGAGGCAATCCCTCAAGGCGGCTGGTGTAACACGATCTCGGGATTCTGCCCTCTCCATGCATCTAATAGATTTAGTTGCCTAATTTAAACCCTATGTGAAATCTTGGATCCTCATGCTGTGGCCTGCATGATCATCCTCCTAGAATGTCGTACCGTAGTACGAGTACCCCAAGTGAGGATCCATGTCGATCAGTAGGTCGACACGTTCTACCCTCCTTAGTGTAATGCAACATTGCAAATGCGCCACGTGGGATTACGAGTCATTTGTCAAGCATGAACGAGAACCGGGACATTCAGGCACATGTAGCGAGTAGGAACACTTTGTTCTCCAGGGTCAGATTCATGCTCAGGACAAAAGGCGTAAGGATATATCGCATACACAAACCAATACATATACACGTATATAAGCCAAGGTAGCATGAAAAATGGAAAACCAGGGACAGGCTGACTAGGTACTAAGGCAAGGTCGGCCAACCATGGCGCGGGCGCATGGCGGGTGAGGGCGCGGTCACTAGCGCGGACGGCCACACGGGCGCGGGAAGCGCCGGGGCGGGCGGCCACGCAGGCGCGGGGAAAACGGCCGGGCGCGTGGCGTCCACACAGGGGCGCGAACACGCGGGGGCGCGGACACGCGAGGGCGCGGGCCACGCAAGGCGCGGACACGCGAGCGCGCGGGCCACGCAAGGCGCGGACACGCGAGGGCGCGGGCCACGCAAGGCGCGGACACGCGAGGGCGCGGGCCACGCAAGGCACGGACACGCGAGGGCGCGGGCCACGCAAGGCACGGACATGCGAGGGCGCGGGCCACGCAAGGCGCGGACACGCGAGGGCAGCCTGGTGCTGGAACCACGCGGCGCGGGCACCACGCGGGCGCGGGGGCGCGTCCTCCCATCAGCGCGGCGCGGGACGCGCGCGCGCGGAGGGCGTGGGACATAGGGGCGCGGACCTCCCATCAGCGCGGCGCGGGACGCGCGCGCGCGAAGGGCGCGGACACAGGGCACTGTTCATCTTCTTCCCCTCAACCGAGAGGGAAGAACCATGAACCCTAAAAACTCCAAAAATCATAACTAAGTCAATTCTTAACCAAATTTCGATTTTCAAAGTTCAATCTTGAGTAAAATTCAATTCTCTACAACATGGAACCATTAAAACTTGAAAATGATGGAGTTTAGTAGATCAAAACCAAGGAAAACCAAAAATGTTTAAAACTTAGATCTACAAAAATTAAAGCTTCCAATCAGAAAATTCCAAGTTCTAATCTAGTAGAGAATGAGGAGAAGAACAAGTTTTGGTAAAAATTTTGAAGGAAAAACGAAAATGATGGATCTCTCCCTTGTGCAAGTTGATACTTGCCTTTGGTTGGGTGAAGGAAGTAAATGAGAGGAGTTATGAGGAATGAATGAGGGAAGAGAAAAGGAATGGGGTTTTATATAAAAGCCTAAACCAAGTTGGTTCATGATGACCCAACGGGTTCAAGTGAACCGAGAACATGTCACCCAATTAGAGCCCAAAACTGTAAACTAAAATCATAGAAAATAAATTATGAAACATTATTTTGTCAATTAATTTGGGATATACATGAAGAAATACAACAAAATAAATATCGTATAAATATACGTAAATACAAATAAGCAGTATACGTACTAAAAATACGTATTCCGGAATCAGGGAGTGACATGATTGCCATGTGTCTAACAGTTACAGGCCACGTCCAGTAACTGCTCACAACCTTGCGTATGTTAAATCCTGCATGATTTTCAACTAGGCACGGGCTGTGAAAACAGCTATCTTTTTCAGTTATTTTTGACTCTATAAATAGAGTTCTTTTTCTCATTCATGGTACAGATACATAGTTATCTAAACTTACTGTCAAAATTTTGAGAGCTTTTCTTCTTCGTATAGTCCAAGGGATAAAGCGATCGTCTTCTAGATCGGATTCCTACAGTTGTAATTTTCCCAGATACACAATAAATAAAGTGAATTTATTTATGGAAAACAAATTGGCGACTCTGCTGGGGAAAACCATCTCCTCTTCTGAGATGGCAACAACTCAATACGACACTTTGTCAGTCGGCTCGACGAAGAAGGTGATGACGATCCAATTCGATCAACTCGCCTATGAAGAAATACAGCGGGCTAAGAGTGGCAAGCCCACTTCAGCCTCTATTATCACTGCCAAGTCGAAAGGACGCTCTGTCTATGTCCCTAAGAATCAGTTGGCAGTCAATAGTGGAGTCTCTGCCACAGTGTCTACTTCTAACACTGGCAAGGACTCTACTGCAAGCACGCACACTCTTGTGCGCTCGAAGATGACAGCAATCAAAGGTCACGCTGACAGTACTGGCTCCTTAGCCAAATCTGTTCCAGCGTGCAAATTCAATTCCAAAAGTCACGCTGACAGTATTGGCTCCTTAGCTAAATCTGTTCCAGCGTGCAGTCTCACATTCAAAAATCATGCTGACAGTACTGGCTCCTTAGTCAAATCTGTTCCAGCGTGTATTTCCAAAATCAAAAAATTACGCTGACAGTACTGGTTCCTTAGCCAAATCTGTTCTAGCGTGTATTTCTAAAATCAAAAGTCACGCTGACAGTACTGGTTCTTTAACCAAGTCTGTTTCAGCGTGTATTTAATCTAAGAAGAATAGCTCTTTAGCTATCTCTTCTTCTGTGCCAAGTTCTACTAGAACTGGGGGTGGTCTTCCACACAAAGTCCCTTCGAAAAGAGATAACTCTTTAGTTGTTTCTTCTGTTCCTGTAGTTTTTACTTCAGGAACAGCTTTGACTGACAATTTTGTTAGTCAAAGAAAAGGAGATAGTCTTTTGACTACTCTTCCTTCTGGACATTCTATGTCTCAAAACTTGAATAAGTCTAAAAAGAAACATTCTTTAATGTCTTCTTATACGACTTCTTCGAATTGGGCACAGAATTTGTCTAGAAAAGGTCTGTTACCAACTCCTAATCAAGGGGGTGGTTCAACTCTTCCTTCTCTGCAAATATCTAGATCAATGGAAGGAAAACTCCAAGTTTCAAAAACCAATGTGTTACCTCCAATTGATCTAAGAACAAAACTTAATCAAACCCGTTTGGGAAACACTTCTGGTGTCAAGAAACCATACCAATCGGATATGAAAATAAAAGATCCGGATGCAGAGTATGCTAGAAATTATGTGGCTCATATTAATCACTCCTTATATAATCAAAAGCCATCAAGATCCAAGAACCGGAAATATACTCCTAAAAATACACAAGGAGTGTTCTCTGATCTACCTCAATCTTTACAGATAGATCTACGGGAACACCTTCAACAGAAGAGAAGGAATAATTCTATGACAATGGATCATGCTGAATGTGACTTTCAGCCAAGAGTCATAATTCAATGCAAATGTCAATCAATGGTTCAGGACTATGTTAATCATGAATGTGATTTCCAGCCGAGAGTCACAATGCAATGCAGATGTCAAACAAAACGACAATCTGTCTTCAATCGGGTTCAGTGTGAACCTATGCCTGATGAAGATGAGCCTTTATTTGCTTCTGTCAACATGACCTCTCGGGATACTGGGGGTAGAGCTGATAGTGCAGATGGAGTATATAGAGGCACAAGAGCAAGAGTCCTGGCCTCTAGTCAGAGGACTTTGATTTCTGAAGATGATTCTGAATTCCTTGGAGAATCTAACTTCCCACCTCTTCCTACTGGGGGTAGTTCTCCTATAATTGACTTTGATGCACAAAGCAATAATTCAGAACAAACAACATCCACCAGTTCATCAATAATCCCTCGTACAGTCACGACTTATATGGTTGATGGGAATACTGATGAACCTTCTTCTTCCTTGACTCCTCAAGAACAAAGGATTGCTTCTTTGGAACAGCAAATAAAGTCTATGGCCGATACTATGAAGTCGATGTATGAACTCATGGCAACTCAGATGCAAAATCGATAGACTGTACCAGATGCCATACCAATTGATACTGTTATAAGTCCAGTACAAGTTCCTCCAGCAATACAATCCAATACTCCTGGACCAGCTCAACCAAATCATAGTCTCTCTGGAGCTGGGGGTAGTGCTTATAATGCTGTTCCTCCTCCTAACTATTCTCTACAAGCTACAACTCCACAATCTTTCGGAGTTGTTAATGAAGAATTGAGGAATCTCAAAACTCAATTCGAGGCATTCAAACAGAAGGATGGTTTACAAAGGTTAGGCATCAAGCAACCTTATCCGATAGAATGGAAGCAAGTATCGTATCCTCCTAAATACAAGCCTCCTACTATCTCCTTCTATGATGGAACCACTTCTCCAAGTCAGTTTATTAATCACTTTGAAGTGATGACTGATAAGCTGCAACCAAGCGTCGCCCTCCTTACTCGGGTGTTTGTTGGATGTCTCAAGGGAACGGCTTATGAATGGTATAGAAGTCTCCCAGATGGGTGCATTACCTCATTTGCCGGTTTTAAACAGATGTTTCTTGAAAGGTTCTATGAAGGGCTCAATGACATGACTATGTCTGCTCTTATTAGAATCAAGCAGAAAAATAATAAAACTACAGAGGATTTCATTGAACGATTTCGAAGAGAAGCTCTGAAGATGCCTCTTGGAACTCCTGATGCTGTCACCATTGACACATACAAATCAAACTTGTTGCCAATCATCAGCATCTGGACAGAATCTACCCAATTTCAAGACTGGCCTTCTTTTATAGTTAGCGCCAAGGCCGTAAAAATTAGTGCTGAAACCTTTAAAGGTTTAGGAGTGCAGATGACTCCCAAAGAAACAGGTCAAGGTACTAACAATAATGCTAAAAACAATGCTCGCAAGGGAAAAGAAACTCTTGAAGTTAATCTTCAGAGCAAAGATGCATCAACTGTTCAAACTTCTCCTACCTCTACAACTCAACAACTAAGAGCACCTCGTCCCAAAGAAGAATACTCTTTTGACGACGACGATGTCCTTGGTATCTTTGAATGTCTGCTGAAAGATAATAAAATATAATTACCTGAAATCAAGAAACCTGATGAAGCTGGTAAGACAGATCATCCCAAATACTGTCCATACCACAGAATGTTGGGTCACACAATTCGTACATGTTATGTACTGAAAGAAAAGATCCAAGAAATGATTAAATCTAGAGCTATTTCTCTTACTCCGAAAGAGAAGACTGTCACCTCCAACGTCGTCTCTATGCAATTCGGAGATTTTCCTCCTCAACTCTTTGAAAGTGGGATCGTTCCTATTCCCAAGGCAACTCTTGACATAGTGAATCTTCCTCCTCCACAGTCTGAAGAATTAGTGCCAATCACTTTGGAAACAGGAGAAATCATGTGGATACATCCTGATCTAGTGGCAGATTTTGAATCGCCTTCTCCTCAAAAGACTACTTCTCGAAAGTCCAAGAAGGCTGGAAAGATTAAGTCATATCATATGACTTCTCTTGGATCTATCTCTGACACAGAGCCAAAAGACAAAGAAGAAGCACTTGTTGGTGTTACTCGAACAGGGAAATCTTATTTAAAGGATTATTCCAAGAATCCTGAGGATACTCCTGATATTTCTCCTGCTGATAAAGACGCTCCTAATGTTCCTCCTGAAGAAGAATCATCTACTGCATCTATTCCTCCCACTGCACCAGTTGAACCTGCTCCTTCCAAGCCTACGGCTCTTGAGAAAGGCAAATAACAGGCTCGATTTGATAAGCCAATCAAGAAGTCTTCTCCTCTTGGGCTTCAGAAGCCTTATAACTTCGACATTTTAGCTCAACTTGCTAATACTCCAGCTAGAATGTCCCTCTTTGAACTTCTACGTCTCTCCAAAGAGACTCGGGAGACGTTAAATGAAGCACTTCTTCAAGCTGACTATTGTCTTGCACAGTTAAAGAAGCCAGATGCAGAACCTGCCACTTGCTTACATTGCAACAGTGTATTGGAGATTATCCCAAATATCACCTTTACACAAGATGACATGCTACTGGAAGATAATCGACATGATCGGCCTCTCTACTATACCGGTTATATCGATACAATGAAGATAGATCGTATCCTCATTGATCCAGGGTCTGCTATAAGCATAATGCCAAAGAGTCTGTTGGATGAACTAAGAATCCCTCTTCATAAGCTTTCCAAGACGGTTACTACTATCCTGGGATTCAATCAAAGCAGGAGTGAGCCCTTGGGAAAGATTCACCTGAAGCTTCAAATAGGCGATTTCAGATCCAAAGTCACTTTCTATGTGATCGAGATCGTGGGATCCTACAATCTTCTTCTTGGGAGGCCCTTTCTTCATGAAAATAATGTGGTGCCTTCTACTCTTCATCAGTGTTTTAAATACATTGATAGCAATGGAAGAGTACAAAAGGAAGTTGCTGATATAAATTCCTTCCATGGGGTTGAAGCCTATTTCAATGATTCCCGGATGTACAAAGAAGAGTATACAAGGGTAATACAAGCTATGGAGAAAGAAGATTCACAAAGTGAGACTTTAATAATTCCTGTTAAAGGTCGAACTACTCAGCAACAATCTCCCAAACCCTCTGGAGAAGGTTCTTTCATCATTCCGGTGAGTGGACGAATTTCTCTATTACCTCAGTCATCTACTCAAGATACACTGATCATTCCTGTCAGTGGGCGTACTGCAGTTCCTGCATCTTCACATGTGAAACAGGATACTCTGCTAATTCCAGTTGGAGGGCGGATTACTCTTCCATCTCAAGCTTCAAGGGAGCTCACCTCTTCTGAGCCATTTGTTATCGATCTTAATCGAAACAACGCTTCTTCTCGTTCATCTTCTCCCCCTTTAGTCATTGATTTGGCTAAGATCTCTAAGGCTCAGCCTTCTTCCAATATAAATATTGCTGCTTTTACATTTAATGAAAAGTCTCCATCTTTGCAGTATATTGATGTGTGTAATTATGTTCATAGTTATTTACATTTGTTAGATGACTTGAACACAATAACCATAGGAGTTGTACAGACTGTTCATACAGATGTATCCCTATAACCAGTACAATCTTCATACTTTCTAGTTCCCAGCAGAAAGCCAGGAGACATTCCAATATTCTTCTACAAAGGGTCCCAAAATCCTTCTGATTTCGAAGATGAGGACAAAAACGATGATACTGGAAGATTACAACTACGTCGTTATAGTCAGCAATCTAAAGACATCATTAAAAATATGGGCTATGACTTCAGAACTGGCCTCAACAGTGGAAAAGGAAGAAAAATGCCTGTCCGGATTCCTCCTCTGAAATATGGGAGGACGAAATGCGGATTGGACTATACTGCTCCTACTCCTTTTATCAATATTGTTCATGAAGATCCCGAATCTGACGAAGATAAGAGATCTGATTCTTCTAGTACTACCTCTTGGGATTCCGATACGAATATCGGTGATTTCTACTGCAACATTCTGTCTTCCAATATGGTCTCCATTGACCGTTCTGAAGAAAGTGATGAAGACGAAGATGAGTTTAAAATCTCACCTGAATCAGAACAATTGGCCCAAAGGTTAGATAATCAATAGGAGTTCCGATTTGAGCAAAAAGAACCTCCGACTGAAGATAAACTTGTTCAAATAGATGTTGGTGAAGAGGGATTCCCCAAACCAATATTCATCAGTAAAAGTCTTTCAGAAACTGATAAGCAAGACATGATTAAACTCATTCGTGATTACATCGATGTCTTCGCTTGGAGTTATGAAGATATGCCAGGACTTGATCCACAAATCGCAACTCACAAGCTCAATATCTTGCCGAATGCTAAACCGATCAAACAGCAACAGCAATGATTTCGTCCAGATATTATGGATGCAATTGAAGCTGAAGTCAATAAACTCATGACCTCTGGATTTATTAGAGAGGAACAACATCTCGATTGGGTGGCTAATATAGTTTCTGTTCTTAAAAAGACTGGCAAGATCAGAGTATGCATAGATTTCCACGATCTCAATGCGGCATGTCCTAAAGACGAATTCCCTCTACCAATCACTGATGTCATGATCGATAATACCTGTGGGTTTGAACGGATGTCATTCATGGACGGGTATTCTGGGTACAATCAAATTAAAATATTTCCAGATGACGAGAAACACACTTCTTTCAGAACGCCGATTGGTACATATTGTTATACAGTTATGCCATTCGGTCTTAAGAATGCAGGAGCAACTTATCAACGAGCCATGAGCACTATATTCCGTGAACATTTGCGGAAAACAGTCGAATGCTACGTTGATGATATTGCAGTCAAAAGTCGACAAAAAGAGGATCATATCCAAGATTTGAAGACTATATTTGATCTAATGCGTAAGCATCAATTAAAGATGAATCCTACTAAGTCCTTCTTAGGCGTCTCTAGTGGTAAATTTCTTGGCTTCGTCATTACCTCTAAAGGTATACACGTGGATCCCGAGAAGATCAAAGCCATCCAAGAGATGCGTTCTCCACGCACCTTAAAAGAGCTACGAGGATTTCAAGGAAGGATCGCTTATATCAGGAGATTTATCTCTAATCTTTCAGGACGCTGCAGACCATTCAATAAACTCATGAAGAAAGGTGTTTCTTTCGTCTGGAATGATGAATGTCAGAAAGCATTCGATGATATAAAACAATATCTGATAAGCCCTCCAGTATTGGTACCTCCCGTCTCAGAAATTCCATTTCTCCTATATACTCGAGCAATGAGTCATTCATTGGGTGCATTACTCGCTCAAAAGAATAAAAATGGTCATGAACAAGCCATTTACTATCTCAGTCGTACTATGACCGGAGCTGAACCTCGATATTCAATGATCGAAAAAGAATGTCTAGCCTTGATGTTCGCTGTTCAAAAGACACGTCATTATATCATTGGTCAAACTATTCATGTCATCTCCAGAATCAATCCTATACGGGTCATGATGAAGAAACCCAGTGTTTTGAATTCTAGATTGGCTAACTGGGGAATCTTACTTGCTCAGTATGATATGCATTATATTCCTCAGAAATCAGTCAAAGGACAAGCTCTAACTGATTTTCTGGCTGCTCATTCGATTCCAGAAAATTCAAAACTCTATGATGAAATCCCAGATGAAATCCTAGATTCAAACCAAATTGCTGAAGAAGATCCTACTTGGCGTCTATTCTTTGATAGAGCTTCAAGGATAGGTCCTAATGGTGATATTGCCGCTGGAGTTGGAATCGTTCTTGTATCGCCAGAAGGTCTTGCTATCCAAAGAGCTTATTCTCTTGATCAGCCGTGTTCAAACAACGTAGCTGAGTACAATGCGTTACTCATTGGTCTTCAACTCGCTAAACATCTGAATATTCGACATTTGGAGGCATACGGAGACTCTAAACTCATTGTCAATCAGATAAGAGGTACTTATGAAGTTCGCCATCAAGATCTGGTTCTTTATCATAGATCAGCTATATCTATGGCTTCTTCATTTGAAGAGTTCTTTATTGAGCATGTTAGGCGAGCATGTAACACAGAAGCTGACGCTCTTGCTAATCTTGCTGTGGTGTTAGCTATCCCGATTAGACGACAACAGATGATTGTTGTTCGCAATCGAGAATTATTTCATCTCGAAAATAATCTGACTCTAGGACTTCCAGTTGACATTTAAGAATCAACATCACATGATGTCAACGCAACAAGAGGATTTGGATTTAGTCGTAAATCTTTATCAACTTCATCTGATTCTAGCATGGAATTCATCTTCAGTAATTCAGCTGAGACTCAGAATACAGATAAAGATTGGAGACTTCCTTTCTTAGATTTTGTATTGTATGACATTCTTCCAGATAATCCGAGTGAGGCAGCATCTATCAGATGACGATCATTCAGATTCTATTATAATCATACTACAAAAACCTTATATCGTCGAGCTTATGACGGTCTACTTCTTCGATGTGTTGCCGGTGATGAGGCTCAGCAGATTATTCGTGAAGCACATGATGGAATTTGTGGAGCACATCAGCCTGGACCAAAACTTCAAGACCGTATTTGACATATGGGTTATTATTGGCCTACTATGGTATCAGATGCCATCGAGTATGCAAGGAAGTGTAAAGCTTGTCAAATCCATACGGATTTTATTTATCAACCCTCGGAATTTCTACATCCGACGACAGCATCATGGCCCTTCGAAGCTTGGGGCATGGACATTATCGGTCCGATCAATCCGCCGTCATCAAAAGGTCATCGGTTTATTCTCGCAATAACCGATTACTTCTCCAAATGGGTCGAAGCCATTCCTTTATCTGAAGTCAAGACGTCCAATGTCATCAGCTTTATTAAACACCACGTCATCTACAGATTTGGTGTTCCTCGACGCATTATTCATGATAATGGACCACAATTCGTCAGCCAGAAATTTACTCGATTCTGTGACGATCACCGGATCAATAATGTGGCTTCTACCGCATATAATCCGGCAGCTAACGGATTAGCAGAAGCTTTCAACAAGACCATCATTAAACTCCTAAAGAAGTTTGTCTCTACTAACAAACGTAATTGGAGTGAGAAGCTCGGTGAATGTTTGTGGGCTTACCGTACTACAGTTCGTAATGCTACTAAATGTACACCTTTCTCTCTGGTGTATGGATGCGAAGCTGTTCTTTCATTAGAGATTCAAATTCCTTCTTTAAGGATAGCAATCACTAATGAACTCACCACCGAGAATAATAATCGTCTTCGACTTCAGGAATTAGAAGCTCTGGATGAGAAGCGATTATTTGCTCAACAGAATATCGAATTCTATCAAGCTAGAATCTTAAGAGCTTTTAATAAGAAAGTCAGAGTTCGAGCGTATAAAAAAGGAGAACTTGTTCTAACAGTCAGACGTCTTATGACTATGACTCATATGAGCAAAGGCAAATTCGACGCAAAGTGGGAAGGTCCCTATGTTGTAAGCAGAGTTTTCTCAAATGGAGCTTATCAACTCTCAGAACTGGATGGTCGAAAAGTTATGATGCCTATTAATGGCAAATTCCTTAAAAAGTATTATGCATAAATGTAAATGCTTGTAAATCATCAGACAAGTTCATGTTTAGAAATAAAATTTTTATTTTATTTTAAATCATGAATGATAGTACATGATATTAAGGAAGATCACTATCATCCTTCTTTACATTTGGACGTGGGCCACTGTCGTCCTTCTCGAAAATGCAGTCAGCAAAAGAGCCGAGAACCTCCTTGTTAGAACCCATGAGGAATTTGCAAGCGGCTATCCTCATGGCTTCTTCTTCTTCAGTCCTTCCTGGTTCGAGCAGGAAGTCCAGAATGTCCCTTGGTGGCTTGGGTGCAGACGAACCCTCGCCTGCTTCAGCATTCTTCGATTGAACTGGATCAGAAGGGCGTTCTTCAGTACCTTTCTGAATCTTCAGGGTGATTCCAGCTTTCTTGGATACTTCTTCAGACGACATTTTTATGTTTGAAAGTAGAAGTGTTCGTTCTTGTCAGATTTCTGCTATATTTATAGGCAGAAGTTCCTCAAATAATGAAGCGTCACATTCATCCGACGATTCACACGGTTTATCCGTTCATTTCTCACATTCATCAGACGGTTCGCCCGTTCATTAATGCTTGACGGTTCATCCGTTCATTTATTACATTCATCCGATGGTTCATTCGTTCATTTATTACATTTATCTGACGATTCGTCCGTTCATAATCTTCTATGCCGAATCTACCTGCTCATTTGTCATTTGTTATTTTTGACCTCTGCATAGAAATCAATCTATTTTCTTTTGAGTTCCTACATATTATTACGTCCATACTACCTCTGATAATATTACGTACTCTAAATCAGAAAAAAGATTTTATTATCTATCATGTCCACAATTCATCCAAGTAAATACGAATTATTGAGCACAGAAGAATTATCATTTCCGTTCTCATTTCACCATAAAAAGTCTATTACATTTTCTTAGACTTTCTTACAAATCATAATGGAAATCTATTACAAATTTTGGATTTTCATTCTACGCCACCACAATAACCTAATAGAGATCTATCTTCTTCCTTGGATCTTCTCCGTCGGACCTTCTCCGTCAGGTTCGTTGTTGGTGGCAGTTCCTGACTGTCTGGGTTCCAGTGGCGACCAGAACAGCAGGAATCAAACTCTGGTCTTCTCTCTCAGACGAGAGGAGAACCACAGAGTATGGCAGCCCGAAGGCGTGTTGCTGCCAATACAACTGGTGGATTGGGAGCGACCTTTCAAAGGAGATAGGAATGTATCCCACATTGGGATATAATTCCTAGTTCTGCTCTGAAAGGAACTCTACTACCCGATTTCTCGGGGTAGATTTGACTCCACCGTCCAACTCTCCGTGTATAAAGGCTCTTCCTACCATTGGAAGAAGACCCTTCTATCCCACGAAGAGTTCTGAGTTGTCTGATTTACGCATCAAAAGCGTATGAGCTCCCTGATGTAGGTGTCAGTAGAATATTCTCCACAACATCCAAATCACCAATGCCAGTTCTGAAGAAAATTTTCGACCGAGCTTCTGTAGAAAACAGCAAGGAAAAAGAGATTAAATCAACAGAAATATCATTATCATCCAGCGTGCATTTGTCAACTAGAAACAGACGCACCATGTTCAGTCAGAAACAAAAGCCCATCTTCAAACAGTAAAAAAATGGTACGCATTCTATACTGGACTTACCATCGAGTTTGGTGCTAAGGATTGGCAAACCAATGTCTGGTATAGTGCACAGAAATCGAACATTAGAAAGAATTGCTTTCCTGTTTGAGAATGAAATCTCACAAAAAATTCATTCTCAGAGAAGAAGAAGAATAATAAGGAGATGAGTATCTGTGAAACTCACTTATCTATTTAAAGGACAAAGTGCAAGCCTATTCTTGGAAAAGATCCGAGTAAAAAGCGCTCATAAAACCATGGAATGAGTGTCACGTGTGCTTTGGAAAATAGCACAATATTTGAAACATTCAAAGTGTGTCACTTAATATTCTTCATTAATGCACGCTGTTTATCATAAAGTTGTACTACATTTTTTAAAGCAGGTACTGATGACCTTACATAGGAAAAGAAGTACAACATTTCTCAAAAAGAAAACAGAAGCATAAAAGACACGCTCTATTTTGCGAAGCGACTGAGCTTAGCGCCCAGTTCTTCTACGCTCTTGACCCCCATACGGTATAACAGAGCATTGAGCGTGTCACGCTGCTCTGCGAGGCTGCGCCCGTTGGAAGAAGACGAGCCGTCCAGGCCAAAGTAGCTCAAGAAATTCTTGGCTAGTTGTGTAGGGTCATCTTTGAACTCGAAAACTAAAGGCTCCGGTTCCTTACCCCCAAGAGTAGGGTCGCCATGGGCACAGAAACCTAACTTTCTTGCTTCTTCTTCAGCTTCTTCCTTCGGAGTCATGTTGACGTAAGATGAACATCAAAACTGAGTTTTCTCCCTGTTTATATAACAGAGCTCGCCGGCGGTTCATATTCCACCATAAATTGGATTCAATCAGTCTTGAAAATTGAAGAGTCATCATGACATTTAATAAGTTCATTTGCATGTTTATCTTTTTAAAGTATTTCGAAATTTTGAAGTCTTTTCAACTTTCGAAAACTTTGAAGGGGATTTTGTAGGCCTTAAAAAATGAACAGTCACGCTGAGTTGATCAGAACAAGTCCAACAGTCACGCTGAGTTGATCAGGACAATATTTAAAAGTTACGCTGGGAAACAGCTCATCATTTGTCAGAGTGTAATTATGACTGACAGCACGACAGTCGAAGAATGTCTTCTCGTATGCCACGTATGCACAGAACTCGAGAGATCATAGTCGCCTATTGCGTGACTTTTGAAATCTTCTTCAGCAAGACTCAGCCTTTACCAAGTTGGCGTACCAAAAGAGCTTCTTGTCATTTAATGCGACTGACAAAAGCAATCACTGTCAGAGATTTTGTGTCAGTCGAGGCACGTCGAATCAAGACAGCTGGCAGTCCTGCCTCAATCGAGCGTGGATTATGTTCCTTCCCAAAGTCTGCGTATATTTTGAGCTTTCTGTCTCAAGTCTGCGTGGATTCTGAAGTTTCTTCCCTCAAGTCTGCGTAGATTTTGAAGCTTTCTGCCCCGAGTCTGCGTGGATTTCGTCTTCAACAAGTCTGCGTAGATTTCATCAAATTGGAGTACGTGGCAGCCATGCCACTGATCTCTCGCCTGCGTGTCCTGTAACTTGCACACGACTCATGCATGATTTCCATGTGTCCAATAGTTACAGGCCACGTCCAGTAACTGCTCACAACCTTGCGTATGTTAAATCCTGCGTGATTTTCAACTAGGCACAGGCTGTGAAAACAGTTATCTTTTTCAGTTATTTTTGACTTTATAAATAGAGTTCTTTTTCTCATTCATGGTACAGATACATAGTTATCTAAACTTACTGTCAAAATTTTGAGAGCTTTTCTTCTTCGCACAGTCCAAGGGATAAAGCGATCGTCTTCTAGATCGGATTTCTACAGTTGTAATTTTCCCAGAGACACAATAAATAAAGTGAATTTATTTATAGAAAACACAACTCATGTGTATTTATTTAGTATTTATCATGTATTTATTTAATATTTATCATGTATTATCCTGTATTTAAATTCCTTTAATTTCATGTTAATCAATTAATCTGCTCTTTAAATTTTTATGTTAATTTATTTCCTGCAATTATATTTCTGCAATTTTATTTCTGCACTTTATTTCCTGCTTTTATTCTCTGCCTTAGTCTTGCTTATTTGGGTTCGGGTTGGCTTTGGTTGGATCCCCTACAACCCGACCCATTGGACCCGGCCCAACCCCCCACCTACCACCACCCCTTCCATTTAAAGCTCCCATCTCTTTCTCTCTCTTCATAAACTCCTTCACCATTACTCCTCTTCTTCTTCCTTTTATTACTCTCTCCACCTACCAACCATAGGCAAGTACAACTTGCTTTCCATGAGAACCCATGTTTTTATAGTTTATTTGCCTTCCTCTCGTGATCCTAAGAGAGTTTAGAACTTGGCATTTTTCATTTCGAAGTCTTAATTTTTGTAGATCTAGAAATTAGTATTTTCGGATTTTGGTGGTCTTGATCTATCAAACTTCTTTGTTTGCAAATTTTGATGGTTCCATATTGTAGAGAGTTTTATTCTACCCAATTTTGACCTTTGAAAAGTTGGATTTGGACTTGTTTTGACCAAGTTATGGACTTTTGAAGCTTTGGGGTGCAACCATGGAGTTCTTGCTGTTTGGAGAAGACAGTGAGCAGTGTACGCTAGCTTTTTAGCTTGCATCACTGAGCTGTGCGCGCTCTTTAGCGCAGCACAGTATGGAGTCCATACGCTGCCTTTTTAGGAAGCGTGTGTCTTGCATACGCTACCTTTTGGAAGCGTATGTCGTATGAAGTCCATACGCTGCCTTTTGGGAGCGTATGACTTGCATACGCTGACTTGGATGGTCAGGAGTCGTATGAAGTCCATACGCTGCCTTTTGGGAGCGTATGACTTGCATACGCTGACTTGGATGGTCAGGAGTCGTATGGAGTCCATATACTGTCTTTTGGGAGCGTATGACTTGCATACGCTGACTTGGATGGTCAGGAGTCGTATGAAGTCCATACGCTGCCTTTTGGGAGCGTATGACTTGCATACGGTGACTTGGATGGTCAGGAGTCGTATGGAGTCCATACGCTGCCTTTTGGGAGCGTATGACTTGCATACGCTGACTTGGATGGTCAGGAGTCGTATGGAGTCCATACGCTGCCTTTTGGGAGCGTATGACTTGCATACGCTGACTTGGATGGTCAGGAGTCATATGGAGTACATACGCTGCCTTGGAAAGGAGTCGTATGGACTTGCATACGCTAGACTTGAGCGTAGCCTGACTTGAGCGCAGTCCTGTATATTGATATTTTATTAGATATTTAACGTCCATTTGATATCCTTACGCCTTTTGGCATAAACTTGATATAATCTTGATATGTTAATATTTATGTTAAATATAGATTTACGTGGGATGTACCATGTGTCGTGAATTGAGTATAGATACCCCGATTGACTGGAATTAAACCCTGAGAGCTGCAGACTCGACCCCACTGAATATTAGTTGACTTTCATGTCTTATCACCATTGATAATGATGGTTATCTTGACTAAATTGATCATGTGTTCCTAGTTGGAACTAAGAGGCTGGCTATTCGTCTTATTAAATTAAATGAATGAGACACGTTCATGTTATGAACTATTGTAATCGACTGGCTGATCCCGAATATTGACATACATGTACATGCAGGCTTCAATCTATTTATTTATTTATTTACTTATTTATTTTCTACAAAAGAAGCATGTGTACTTTATGGTCAAGGCATGATTACCGTGGTTAGATTTGATTGTTGCATTACGCTATGTAAGACCTGCAACCTAACCGCACTGGTATCATTGTAGAGTTGTGCATATCGTATCCCGTACGAAAATACTCATTTGAATGACCATGATCCACGGCATGGGATTTCGCTCAACGTAGAGACTATTAAGTTAAATAAAATAACAATTGCATGGAGAGAATGGATTCCCGAGTTCTTACATGGCAGCCCCCTTGGGACAAGTAGTACCCGACGGGCCGGCTGGTTCCCACAGATACTGTAAACCTGCCACACGGGCAGAGAACAGTATCTGCTTATATTATTATTGTATATTGTATACTGATGACGGGCGTCCTGCTGGGACTCGTCTAATTCATGCATGGCGCACATGATTCACTGGATAGACTAGCCTTGCTTGCACATAGTAAGAACTGAGGAATCCCTAATTGCATTATTCCAGGATAACTTGGAACACACAATAGCAAGCCGTAGTAGTTGAATGGCCGTTTAAATTGACTTGTTTGTGTACTGTACTACTCTGTTACCTAACTGGGATGATCAGAATGTCAGGACATGACGGGCCAACTTCTGTGTCAGCCCCAGTTTTTCAAAATTTTTGTTAATCAGTATTAAATTGGCCATTAATGATTATTTTAGTATTAAAAATATTTTATTATAATTATTAGGAATTTTTTCTGTATTTTTAAATAATTTTTAAATGAGTTTTAAATACAAAAATACCATTTTGTAATTTCCTAAAATATTTTAATTAACTTTTGCAAATATTAGAAATGTTTAAAATAGGTTTTTGCAATTTAATAAATTGTTTTAATATCACTTTATAATTTCTCAAATTGTTATTATGTCAGTTTGTAAATTAGTGAAATATTTTTATTACTTTTTGCAATTTCCTATTTGCATTAGGCAGGGGAGGGACCTATTTGTAATTTCCTAATTCTAGGGGGACCTAAGCGTAAACCTACAGCCCCCCCCCCCCCACGTCACTCTCTCTCTCCTCCACCGCTCACCCTGCCCCGACCGACTCGCCGACCGCTGCCCCCCGCCGTTTCCGCTGCCCGACCGACCTATCGACCGCCTTAGCCCCTATTTAAACCCCCCACCTTGCTCCCCAGACCGAGCTCTAACCCACCCCGACCACCACGAACGTCCCCGACCACCCTAGACGTTGGTCTCCGACGAAAGCCCTAACCCTAACCCTACTCCGGCGACCCCCAGCGCAGCCCTACCGCCGAGCACCACCGCCCGCGACCACCACCATTCAGTTCGCCGTGCTGAGCCGCGTCCAGCGCCACTGAAGCGCCACGTCGCCGACGTCTCCTCCGCCGTCCACAACCCTCGAAGCTCCCTCGACTCGCCGGACACGTACGTAGCAGTTTGCCTCTGTGTCTTGCTTGTGTCTCGACTTCACGTAGAAGACTCGCCAGGACACGACGAGCTCAGTGCTATGCTCGGACACGTGCGTATCGTGTCCTGGGACTGTGCATGGCCTTCGACACGTGGATACCTATGTCCTGAACTGTCTGGACACAGGACGTATTTTTTTTTATTTATTAATCTAACCTAATCAGAAACAAAACTAACTAAAACCCATTCCCTAACACAACTGATGGGCTGACCCCCTGGCCAGCCCATCCCCGTCTAAACCCCCCCCCCCCCCCCCCCCCCCCCCCCCGCTGGCTCAGGATCGAGCCCCCCCCCTTTACAGTTTCTTTTTTTTCTTTTCTTTTCTTTTTCTTTTTCAGTTTTATATATATATATTTATATATATGTGTATATATATATATTAGTATATATATATATGTATATATACTGTATTTTAGCAGTATTTTATATATGTATATATTTTTATGCTTAATAAAATCTTATATATTTATTTGTATTTATATACATATATGTATATATGTATATATCTTCATATGTATATATATATTTATACTATGTATATATATATACAATATTAGTATATGTATATATATGTACTTTTATAATTAAGTATTTTCCTTATATATATATATGTACTTTTAGAACATATATATGTATATTTTCACTATGCATAATTTTACCATATTAAAATAATAATATTTATTTTGCACTATTACCAACTTGTATTTTTATTGTATTTAAATTACTGCAACCATTTGATGTCCAAACCTAGCATGGGTATTTAGGCTCAAATGTGTTTTCACATATTCAAGACCTGTACAAGTCATATTGGACTTGATTCATGGCCTTGGGTCCTGTATTTGAACTTTGGTTCAAATTATATACATGGACAAAATACGCAGATAATTAATTATTGTGTGCATTACTGTTTTTGATTTTCTAAAAAAATACTTAGAGTATTGCTAAAATTATGGAAAAATAGTTTTTAGATACTTTGTTAAGTTGGCTAATTTAGTATAATTTTTGTAGTATTTAATTTACTGTTTTGCCCCTAGTTTGGCATATGAAACCAGAACTCACTTTCTGTATATTTATGAAAACTGATTTTTCTAAAATATTTCTGTTGGGTAATAAATCCCAGAAAAATTATAATAAATTTCTATAATTAACAAGGTTTCTGTCAGTATATTATTCTGCATTTATTGGAGATTTCTAGTATTTTCTAAAATTGTTAGAACACAGTGCACAGAATGTTTATTTTACCAATAATTATGACTAAGTCATGACTTGTGATTTTTTTGTGTATTTCTAGTATTTGGATTGCTAACCAGCCTTAATATGGGAGACCCATGTGTTAGTTTAGATGCCAAATCACTTCACTTTGAACCCCTAGGCTAAGTTCACCTAGCCAATGTCCAATTTGGCCTTCTCACATCACTAGTGTATTTATATTGTCTTGTAACTTAGAGTCTGAGTATATATATGTTTTCAGTGCCAGGACACTCTACATCTTAGCTTTATTGTCATTGCATTGCTTTGCTCCAGGCAAGTACATCTACAAACTCATTTACTGTCTTTTAATGTTAAGTACATGTGACAACCTTGTAAATTACCATTAATCCAGTTGCAAGTCTTTTGTTAATTGTACATGTTAAAACACTGTTATGTGATAAAAGAATGTTAATTAACCCATGTGAATGCTGATCCTTGGAGTAGCAAGTCAAATCATAACATGTTTCATACTATTGCCAGTTCCCACCATGCTTTACACTAATTCCCGTATCTTTTACATGATGATTACTGGGTTATGAGAGAGTTGATAGTATAGTTACTGGACTCGTGGAATGTACTCACTTACATTGCAGTATGCTAATTGTGTAGTTTCTGGACTTGTGGAATGTACATACGTACATTGCAGTAAACTGAGAATATAGTTTCTGGACTTGTGGAATGTACTTACGTACATTGCAGTAAACTAACAATGTAGTTTCTGGACTTGTGAAATGTACATACGTACATTGCAGTAAACTAGCATAGCACCTATTGACCGATCTCATACCAGCTCCAGTTTTAATACATAATGTACATATGCCACAATTGACAAGAGTGTCTTAAAATGATAATCAAGATATACCATGATTTCCGCTTTATATGATTTACCCTGATTCCAGTATGTCTATTTTTTAGTCTTATCATACCATGTTCCTGTTGTACATCTCTTGCATTATACATTCAGTACTTTAGTAGTAGAGGTTGTACTTGCTCCCGTCCTGACAGGATAACGTTGTAGGTATTTGACCGAGGAAAAAATGCTTTGTGACCCGTACTATGGAGCTCCAGTTGAGGATATTCCAGCAGGGAATCCTGCTTAGCTGCTTAGTTTGACTTAGTGTTTGGTTATTATCACAGTTGCTGTTTGTACCTTTAAACTGGACCTTGTCTCCAGTCTTACATTTTGGTTTGTATTATTATCGAACTTAGTGGTTTTTCATCTATATAGAAGCTGTGTTGTGATCATTCTTAAACTATCTTAATTATTAGCACATTTATCATTATTACCTGACTGTCTAGAACAGCTTACTGCGCTTTATCTTAAGCGTAGGCTGGACATGGCTCGGCCCGGCCCAACAATTTGGGTAACGGATCGTGACATGTTTTTTTGGCGGCCCATGCAAGGTCCTGACTAAAGTTGTTTGGTTACGTTACTGTACCAAGCACGCCTGCAAAAATTAAGGATAACTAGATAACACTAGGAACAACATCTAGAACACCTAGAGGATTTCTAGGATTGCAATATAGGAAAACTCATCACAGCATAGGACCAGTAGTGTAACTAAATTGTTTGCTTATGATTGCTTGCTTTATTCTTATAATTCCTTTGTCTTTTATAAATAGATGGACCCTACACACTCTCCCCGATTCCACCACCTCAGGTGACGGTATACCACCCCCACCTCCTATCATACCTCCCCAGACTGTTGTTTCCCTCGACGGAACCCAATTACTGGCTTTGATCCAGGGGCTCCTGAATACTCAGCATACTCCCGTCTCGCAACCTATAGAACATCAATTAAGGCTAGGTAGTATCAAGAGTTTTATGAACCTAAAACCGAAGGAGTTTCTTGGGACGAAAGGCATAGTTGTAGCTGATGACTGGTTAGATTCCGTAGAGAGGAAGCTCATAGGGGCTAGATTACCTGACGACCTTTGGGTCGAGGCAGCAGGATTTTTGTTAGCAGACCTGGCAGGGGTCTGATTCAGAAATGAGACGATGTTCATTGGCGGCAGAGGAAACTGGGAGCAATTCAAGATCCAGTTCAAGAGAAAGTTCTTCTCCACCACCGCTAGAGTTGCCATGGGATTGCAATTCCAGAACCTGCAACAGGGGAGCCGTACAGTCGATGAGTACGCAGGTGAGTTTAGCAGACTCAGTCGTTTTGCCCCGAGCTTAGTAGCCGACCCGGAGGAGATGGCTCGCAGATTCTGCCATGGTCTTGTCCCGGACATTAGCATCTTACTAGTGGCCAACGGGATCACAGACTACTACCAGCTACTGGAGAGAGCCCGAGGTATCGAGGAGCGTCTTTTGTCTTGCAAGAGGCCAGCTACCACACATCATGACGGGCCGTCCAAGCGCCAGACTTTCCAGCAGAGGACGACTACCCAGCACCAGCAGGCCTATTCTCCACCAGCTCATCCTCAGCATCAGTTATCATTTGCCCGAGATCCGGGGCAACAGCAGCAGAAGTGGGTCTCTTGTGCCTTCTGCAAAAAGCCAGGGCACGATGTCTCCATCTGTAGGAAGAAATTGAGCCAGTGTCTTGCTTGCGGGTCTTCCACCCATATGATTCGGGAGTGCCCGAAGGCGAAGCCATTTACCAGAGGACCTTCAGGGAGAGCATACCCTTTAGCCATCCAGGCAGCAGTACCAGTGCAGGGCCCAGAGCCAGAGCCAGAATACTTGACAGACGGTGCCACAGGTTGGATTTATTTGCATATGACTGTTTGATTCTAGTGCCTCATTAAGTTACCTATCATTAGACTCATACCAAACCATCATTTAGTAACTGCACCCATGAGACCAAACCATTGACCAGTAGACCTGTTTCATAGACGTTCCATCATTAGAAGATAGCCTTAGTCATCGCTGTAATTATTTTTAAAACGTTAGATATCTTGCGTGTCTTCAGTTCTTGTAAATTTCGAGGACGAAATTTTTCAAGGAGGAAAGATTTGTCAGCCCCAGTTTTTCAAAATTTTTGTTAATCAGTATTAAATTGGCCATTAATGATTATTTTAGTATTAAAAATATTTTATTATAATTATTAGGAATTTTTCCTGTATTTTTAAATAATTTTTAAATAAGTTTTAAATACAAAAATACCATTTTGCAATTTCCTAAAATATTTTAATTAACTTTTGCAAATATTAGAAATGTTTAAAATAGGTTTTTGCAATTTAATAAATTGTTTTAATATCACTTTGTAATTTCTCTAATTGTTATTATGTCAGTTTGTAAATTAGTGAAATGTTTTTATTACTTTTTGCAATTTCCTATTTGCATTAGGCAGGGGAGGGACCTATTTGTAATTTCCTAATTCTAGGGGGACCTAAGCGTAAACCTACAGCCCCCCCCCCCACGTCACTCTCTCTCTCCTCCACCGCTCACCCTGCCCCGACCGACTCGCCGACCGCTGCCCCCGCCGTTTCCGCTGCCCGACCGACCTATCGACCGCCTTAGCCCCTATTTAAACCCCCCACCTTGCTCCCCAGACCGAGCTCTAACCCACCCCGACCACCACGAACGTCCCCGACCACCCTAGACGTTGGTCTCCGACGAAAGCCCTAACCCTAACCCTACTCCGGCGACCCCCAGCGCAGCCCTACCGCCGAGCACCACCGCCCGCGACCACCACCATTCAGTTCGCCGTGCTGAGCCGCGTCCAGCGCCACTGAAGCGCCACGTCGCCGACGTCTCCTCCGCCGTCCACAACCCTCGAAGCTCCCTCGACTCGCCGGACACGTACGTAGCAGTTTGCCTCTGTGTCTTGCTTGTGTCTCGACTTCACGTAGAAGACTCGCTAGGACACGACGAGCTCAGTGCTATGCTCGGACACGTGCGTATCGTGTCCTGGGACTGTGCATGGCCTTCGACACGTGGATACCTGTGTCCTGAACTGTCTGGACACAGGACGTATTTTTTTTTTTTATTAATCTAACCTAATCAGAAACAAAACTAACTAAAACCCATTCCCTAACACAACTGATGGGCTGACCCCCTGGCCAGCCCATCCCCGTCTAAACCCCCCCCCCCCCCCTCCCCCCCGCTGGCTCAGGATCGAGCCCCCCCCCCCTTTACAGTTTCTTTTTTTTCTTTTCTTTTTCTTTTTCTTTTTCAGTTTTATATATATATATTTATATATATGTGTATACATATATATTAGTATATATATATGTATATATACTGTATTTTAGCAGTATTTTATATATGTATATATTTTTATGCTTAATAAAATCTTATATATTTATTTGTATTTATATACATATATGTATATATGTATATATCTTCATATGTATATATATATTTATACTATGTATATATATATACAATATTAGTATATGTATATATATGTACTTTTATAATTAAGTATTTTCCTTATATATATATATGTACTTTTAGAACATATATATGTATATTTTCACTATGCATAATTTTACCATATTAAAATAATAATATTTATTTTGCACTATTACCAACTTGTATTTTTATTGTATTTAAATTACTGCAACCATTTGATGTCCAAACCTAGCATGGGTATTTAGGCTCAAATGTGTTTTCACATATTCAAGACCTGTACAAGTCATATTGGACTTGATTCATGGCCTTGGGTCCTGTATTTGAACTTTGGTTCAAATTATATACATGGACAAAATACGCAGATAATTAATTATTGTGTGCATTACTGTTTTTGATTTTCTAAAAAAATACTTAGAGTATTGCTAAAATTATGGAAAAATAGTTTTTAGATACTTTGTTAAGTTGGCTAATTTAGTATAATTTTTGTAGTATTTAATTTACTGTTTTGCCCCTAGTTTGGCATATGAAACCAGAACTCACTTTCTGTATATTTATGAAAACTGATTTTTCTAAAATATTTCTGTTGGGTAATAAATCCCAGAAAAATTATAATAAATTTCTATAATTAACAAGGTTTCTGTCAGTATATTATTCTGCATTTATTGGAGATTTCTAGTATTTTCTAAAATTGTTAGAACACAGTGCACAGAATGTTTATTTTACCAATAATTATGACTAAGTCATGACTTGTGATTTTTTTGTGTATTTCTAGTATTTGGATTGCTAACCAGCCTTAATATGGGAGACCCATGTGTTAGTTTAGATGCCAAATCACTTCACTTTGAACCCCTAGGCTAAGTTCACCTAGCCAATGTCCAATTTGGCCTTCTCACATCACTAGTGTATTTATATTGTCTTGTAACTTAGAGTCTGAGTATATATATGTTTTCAGTGCCAGGACACTCTACATCTTAGCTTTATTGTCATTGCATTGCTTTGCTCCAGGCAAGTACATCTACAAACTCATTTACTGTCTTTTAATGTTAAGTACATGTGACAACCTTGTAAATTACCATTAATCCAGTTGCAAGTCTTTTGTTAATTGTACATGTTAAAACACTGTTATGTGATAAAAGAATGTTAATTAACCCATGTGAATGCTGATCCTTGGAGTAGCAAGTCAAATCATAACATGTTTCATACTATTGCCAGTTCCCACCATGCTTTACACTAATTCCCGTATCTTTTACATGATGATTACTGGGTTATGAGAGAGTTGATAGTATAGTTACTGGACTCGTGGAATGTACTCACTTACATTGCAGTATGCTAATTGTGTAGTTTCTGGACTTATGGAATGTACATACGTACATTGCAGTAAACTGAGAATGTAGTTTTTGGACTTGTGGAATGTACTTACGTACATTGCAGTAAACTAACAATGTAGTTTCTGGACTTGTGGAATGTACATACGTACATTGCAGTAAACTAGCATAGCACCTATTGATCGATCTCATACCAGCTCCAGTTTTACTACATAATGTACATATGCCACAATTGACAAGAGTGTCTTAAAATGATAATCAAGATATACCATGATTTCCGCTTTATATGATTTACCCTGATTCCAGTATGTCTATTTTTTAGTCTTATCATACCATGTTCCTGTTGTACATCTCTTGCATTATACATTCAGTACTTTAGTAGTAGAGGTTGTACTTGCTCCCGTCCTGACAGGATAACGTTGTAGGTATTTTGACCGAGGAAGAAATGCTTTGTGACCCATACTATGGAGCTCCAGTTGAGGATATTCCAGCAGGGAATCCTGCTTAGCTGCTTAGTTTGACTTAGTGTTTGGTTATTATCACAGTTGCTGTTTGTACCTGTAAACTGGACCTTGTCTCCAGTCTTACATTTTGGTTTGTATTATTATCGAACTTAGTGGTTTTTCATCTATATAGAAGCTGTGTTGTGATCATTCTTAAACTATCTTAATTATTAGCACATTTATCATTATTACCTGACTGTCTAGAACAGCTTACTGCGCTTTATCTTAAGCGTAGGCTGTACATGGCTCGGCCCGGCCCAACAATTTGGGTAACGGGTCGTGACATTCTGTCCTTGTTTGGTTGGGAGGTTGGTTCGAAGTGTCGTGATGTTATGAGAATCCTAGTGGCAAGTAGAGATCTATTTGTCATATTTTTTATTACTGATTTTAGTTCTCATGTCGTGCTTCCTTGTGGTACTTGCTATTAGAGGTCTAACCTCTCTGGTTTTGCATGGCCAGATTTAGAGTCGGTCCCCGAGGATCCAGCTTACTTCTACCTCCAAGATGGTCAACACTAGAGGGATGATCGCAGGAGGACTCGAGTGGGTTTCTTACTTCCCCGCTCGTTTTGTTATCTACTTTATACTTTGCCGTTTGGCACCGACATGTTAGTCGGATTATCTTGTACCTACTTTTGCATAATTGTAACTAAGTCAGACTGCAGCTGCTAACAATTGTGTATACTTACTACATCATCTGGCTGTATTTTGTAAAGCCAGATATCAAGAACATTTTGACAGAGCATTTGGGATGCCTTACTGCTTTATCTCACATGTTCTCTATTTCTGTTTCTTGTTTGAATGATTGAGACAATAGAAGTAAAGAGACCATAGGGAGACTTTCATGTAGTATGCACCCCCTCGTCTTGTAGACAGCATTGATCGTATTATACAGTATTCATCTACCCGTAATACGTAGCTGGCTGAGTCATTCCCCCGCTCTCCAGTATTCTGGTTCTGGGGCGTGACATTAGCATTTCGATTAGTACCTTCTGTTTAGAAGTACTACTATCGTTTGCTACGTTTACGAAATCTTTTTGGATTTTCGTATTCCAGAATCCTCCTAGGATCTCTGTTGCGCACCTTCCTTGAAGCGTTCCGTTGAAACGTTATTTTTACAATTGTTTCATTCTCTCAGTTTTCCATCGAAAATTGTGTCCCGATTCTAACAATCTCAAAGCTAGACCAAAAAGATGGAAAACTCTCATGCCTCTCTCCTCGATACCAGCTTTAACAAACTGGAGAAGTTCGACGGAGAACACTTTCAAATCTGGAAGAGGAAAATCACCCTCAATCTTTAACTAGTGGACGTCGATCATGTGTTGATTGAGACTTAACCAACGATTCCAGAAGTACCGACGACTCCAGAAGGTGGTACAGCAGATGCCATTGTTGTTGCACAAGTTAAACTGACCAAATGGAGAAGGGATAATAGTCTTTGTAGGCTATTGATTCTGAATGTAATGGAGGACTCCCTGGCAGAGTCATACTCCAAGAATACTTCTGCCAGGGTCATCTGGGAGTCATTGGGAAAGCTGTATGAAGACGACGACAATAGATCAAAAATCTTCATTGTCGAGAAGTACCATAAGTGGCTCTTCGAAGACGAGAAGGCAATGCTGCCTCAGGTAAAAGAGTTCTTGAAGTTGCGCCAGAAGCTAGAAGACGAGAAAATGTCCCTCGTCGACAAGTTTTTTGTTGGAGGGATTGTCTCTAAACTTCCTGCTGGATGGAGTACATTCTATGCAAGAATGCATCGAAAGAAGCTGGATATTAGCTTGGAAGATCTCCTTCAAGAGATCCATGTTGAGGACGAGATGCGTTCTCAATAGAAGATGGACACTCTGTCCAAACAGTTAGCTAAGGCCAATCTGGTGCAGACAAGAGAGCCCCAGGGGAAGCAGGTGGCTTCTCATTACAAAAAGAAAGATTCCACTAATCTGAAAGTGAAGGGTCATTCATTCAAGCAACAAAAGTCCAAGTCCCACGTGACTTGCTTCAATTGTGGCAAGAAAGGCCACTACAAGAGTGAATGCAGATCCAAGTCCAAACAATCAGAGAAAGGTGAGCCTAGTCAGGTTTTCTTAGTTTCTAACATTGTTGCTATGATCGCTCAGGTCACAACTGTGGGGGATGACTCTGACTGGTGGATAGACATCGGTGCGACATGCATGTCTGTTCTAGTAAAGAATGATTCATCACGTACCAGCCAACGTCTGAAAAAGTTGTCATGGCGAACCAGGCCCAAGCTGAAGTTCTGGGAATCGGGACTGTGGAGCTGAAACTCACTTCCGGGAACACTCTGACGCTCCAAGGAGTGAAGCATGTTTCGGTGATTGCCAAAAACCTGATCTCTGGGAGCCTGCTTAGCAACGCAGGCTTGAGGATGGACATTAATGCTGGTCAGATGGTGATGTCCAAGAAGGAAACATACTTCAGAAAGGCTTATCAAACAGAATGGATGTTTAAAATTCAGCTTGTAAACCAGTCTAATGAAATCAATGCAATCGCTCTTTCTGATTATTCTCTTGAGTTGTGGCATAATAGGCTAGGACATGTTCATTATAAAAGAATAAACAAATGTCTAGTCTAGGACTTATCTCTAAATGTGGGGGTAAGGTAGAGAAGTGTGAAGTATGTGCTCAGACAAAGATCACTAGAAAATCCTTTCATCGGGTCAATCGAAGCACAGATCTTCTGGAGTTGGTACACTCCGATATCTGTGACTTCAAATAATTCTCTACAAAAGCCGGGATAAAGTATTTTATAACCTTCATCGATGACTTCTCTAAGTACGCATTCGTCTACTTGCTCAAATTTAAAGACGAAGCGTTCGAGAAGTTCAAGGAGTTCAGGGCCGAAGCTAAACGGGAAACTGGACAACAATTCAAGAGGTTGAGAAGTGATCGAGGCGGAGAATATCGGTCTCATGAATTCGCATCATTCTGCAAAGAACATGGAATTATTTGCGAGACTACTGCTCCTTATTATCCTCAATCTAACGGAGTAGCAGAGAGGAAGAACTGAACGTTGACAGAAATGATGAACTCTATGCTACTAACTGCAGGTCTTCCAAAATGCTACTGGGGAGAAGCTGCATTAACGGCCACTTTCATTCTGAATAGAGTGCCATATACAACTTCTGACATAACCCCGCATGAACTCTGGTTCAAAGTCAGACCTAACTTGAATGTCATTTGAGTGTGGGGGTGTCTGGCTTATGTGAAGCTCCCAGATCTAAAGATTCAGAAGCTAGGGACAAGGACTACGAAGGCGATCTTCTTGGGGTATGCCGAGAAGAGTGATGCTCGGAGATTTCTTGATATTGAGTCAAACCATATCATCGAATCTCGCGATGTTGAATACTTTGAAGACAAATTTGTACGTCACAAAAACATTGTCCTTCCAGACATTTCGGAGAATGATGTAGGTGCAAATGAAACTGAGATCTCATATGAGCCAGTAGTCCAAGCTGAAGTTGTTGGTGGAGAAACAACAATTGAACCAGAACTCGTTGAGCCGTCGACGAAGCAAGTTAGAAAACGATTCGAAACGATGAATGAAAATGAATGGTCTTGATCGAGGAAAACTTAGAGGATCACGCGCACGATTTCCGATTGATTCAAATGAATTGTGACTTAAGTTTGAACAACGATCTTGAAACTAGCTTGAGGAATAGCAGTAGAACTTGATCTTGAATATCGAGGAAATTGCGGAATATCCAACTCGGACAACAGCATCAACGTACGACTCGAAATCGGTTGCAAAAGAAGATCGTCAGGTTACGCATATCGTCGATGGTATTGAGGCGTATCAAAGATCGATATGCGATAACTCAGGGGTACTCTGACTCGGCGAATGACGATCGTGCAAATATTATTGTTCCGTTGGATGCTACACTTGGGATGTTAAAGATGTGTCGAGGGAAAGATAGAATTGGCTCGAGAATTTTCTAGTGAACGCATGACGGTCAAACTATCGAATTGATTTGGCTTGGATGAAAATATGAATGCTTGGATTTACTTCGTTGACAACCACAATGTTGACATTCTTGTCTTATGCGAGCGCAACTCCAGCCTCGCACATGCGTCGTGCCGGATTATGACGATCACTCCGCGTGAGCGCTGATATGGTGATTCATACAGCGGGAGTGATTGAACTTGGATGGCGTGGCAATCTGATTGCTTCGACTTGTGGTTTGACGCGAAGGTGGACTCGAGAATGAATTTGTGTGCTTGAGGAATTGAACTTGAGGATTGAGTAGGTCCAATCCGCGTATCGAGAATGGGTTAGTCTAAAACTCAAACAAGAGTTACGCCCCGATGAGAATAATTATTCCGTGGGAGCGTTGCATGGTGATTCATGAACCGTCGTGGATAATCGGACTCGCGTGAGATTGGGGCGCAATGTATTGTCGAGCTGGATGACCTCGTGATCGAATACATGGATTGGTTAGAACTGGGGATTGAACGGAATTGAATATGTGCAACGTAAGTCTTGATGCAAATTAGGTGATCATGCTCGATGTTTAGAAATTTGAGTGAAACGAACTTGGGTAGAAACTCCCGTACAAGCGAACGAATGGTTTGACCATAGGATTTGGGACGAGCGTCGTACAACGACCTTGCGCGACGAGCCATAGACCTGACGTGTAACTATGACCTTATGAGCTGACCTAGCGAATAGGCGGACGACCCTATGCCGAGTGATTGAACCTGTGCAATGGAATTTACAGTATCGTCTGGACGGACGATAGACTTGGGAAAACAAGACTTAGAGTAGGACGGAAAACTGGGAGTGTGCGTGAACGACGACGAGATTGGCCCCAAACAAAGGGAATGATAGGGATGGATGATGCGCAAGTAAAAGTTGGGATAACGAATTGAATCGTTGATAGGAAGAAATACTTGATGATGGTGCAATACTTGGTTTTGAATCGGACGGAAATTACTTAGGCTTGGTCGACCCCGCTAAGAAGAAATCATACTGATTTCGTGGACAATAACGCTTGAGAAGCGAATCGAATCATCTCGAGGACCGAGATAAATGATATGTGATACACACATGAGTTCGGTTTTAAATCGAAGTTAGCAAAGCGATCGGCAAATCAAAACTATCATGAGTAGCTTGTCCGACTTCGCTAGTCGCTAAGCTTGGTTGAAATGTACGTATTCGAGGGACGCCTTGGATACGTGCACGATCCAAACTCAGCGATATGATGAACTCGAATGCAGCTGCAAGTGGGTGTTACGATGCACATAAACGAAAGTGAGTTTGCCTCAGCCTACGACACTCGCATTTGACGAATTATAACACATCTCGTGCAACCGTTTCAGTCCCATGATATGTCAAAATAGCAACCGAGTCGAAGAAAATGCTTGAATTGAATAAGTGCCATCAACTCTAAAATGAATGAAAAACCATTCAATAAAATCGACCAAACGTATGCGACACGGAACTTGGAAAGGTACCGAGCATGGATCGATGCCATCGAACGATAGAGCCGTTCGATAGAATTGTCTATGAAACACGATGACACGAGTTAAGGAATGGTATGATGACCTGCACTCAGGAAGTCTCGAGGACGAGACTTGTTTTGAGTGGTGTATTATGTAATGACCCGTTCTGCCCTAGCGGAACGCCGATTCAAACGGCAAATACAACGACTCAAACGAGCCGTCGACCCGAAGAGTTGGCATCGACCTGATGAAGAATCGATACAAGGCTTACATTGGCCCGCCGAAGATGAATCCAGACTTATACTTTCAAAGGCGTGCTCGGAGTATCGCTCGGCCGACGCGAACATCGCTAAGGTGGGTGGCTCCGATGAACCTGTCTTTGCTTAGCCTAGACACATAACAATACGGACACTATTACTAGAATCGCTAGGCGTTAACACCGTACAAGCTAATAAAGGAATTACTCAACGCACCTAGCTAAGGGAATAATCCCATATTATATGCTTGTATAGAATATGGAAAAGAATATGGAAAATGTGAAAACTCTCGCACCGCGCTCCTCGCTCGTGCTAAGGCACAAGCTTACTTTCGAGTCCCTTATGCGTTCAACAACGAAACAATGAATGGTTTACAACAATGAAACGGGAAGACTATCAACATAGTCATTCCGCGTAGAGTTTAGCAACATTGAAAGACTATGGGACCGATGGGTCGCCAAGACGACTCCCGCACGGGGAGTTGCATAATGTGTGAATGAAAGAATGAATGGATAAAGTGAATGAATGAACCAACGAATGAAAGAATGAATAAAAGATAAGAAAGAAAAGAATGGTTAGCGGCAGGTGTGATGGGCACGTGCAACGGGGCTCGCTACCCGCGCTGCACGGACGCCAACCTGGTCGATAACGTAAGAAGGCTAAGGGTTAGCCTACGGCTCAGAGACAGCCGTTAAGTTAAAAAGACAAGTTAATATGAAATGGTCGTGGACAAACGGCACGGGCGAGGGGTGGCGATGCCGTGGCCGTGAAGAAAAAGGGATTCCGCGGCATGATCAAAGGGGGGATATGCCGGCCTAGGCGGAATCAAAAGGGGGCTTACGAGCTGCCTGGGGGGGGCTTGGCTACCCGGGGGACGTAAGTGCAGGGTATTTCAAGACACTATCAACGTGTACCAGCCGCACGCTCTGAATAGTTGCAAAATACCAAGGGAAAAAGGGTCCAAAATGGCTTGTGGTGCCAGCGACTGGTGCATATAGAGTTAAGTGGGCTTTGCTGGTGGCAATCCACGTGCAAGTCCTTGCATTGAAATCAAAGTAGTCTAAGTTAACTGAACAAAGTGCCTTCTGAACAGGCTTGAATATAATACACCGGATAATCGAGAGCACTTTGGCAAAGGAGTTAGAAAACACGCCTACGACGCGCTAGGACTCGAGGCAGGGACACACCCTTAACACTGAATGCTTTCGTGAATCATGTTAAGTTGAAATATATAAACTGTTGTCTAACTTGGTTTACTTTGGACAGGGAAGGCCAGACGGTAAGTATGGGTAAGTCGTACATGTATTTTTATACGACACTTGAATTCGGCAACACGAGATAGGTTATGAAATATGCCATGAAACTGATCCTAAGGAAAGATTAGAAAGACAATGAATGATAGACGGTGCACAAAAGTAAATAGAACGTGTTTGGTAATGATAGTATTGTGGGCGAGCTAGCCTCCCCACAAGTGCATAACAATGTACTGATAACCCCACAGTCTGCTTGCAGGAAGCAGGAAACGTCGGCGGGTGCGGAGCTTTCCTCGAACGTGCTAAGGCGCGGAGCTACCTCTGGAGCCTTGGAGCGTTGCAAGGAGCTGGAGCACCATATACAGGACGTAATGTATCAGAACATCGCCATGAATCATTCCATCTTGTAAGCCACTTGGCACGCCTTTTATGTTTCAGAGAGAGAGAGCTTGAGAGACTTGTAAACTCGGCCTAGCGCCGCTTGTAAACTTCTTGAATATCAATAAAGAGTTGAATTCGCTTCAATTTGTGTTCATTTACTTTTCGCTGCAAATGGGGACACTCTGTGCGACTCTGTGGCCTAGCTCAAATCGGCCGTTTCTGGATTTAGCCTTGCACGGGCGCAACCCAGGCCCGTGCGGCATCACGCCTTAGCGAGGACGATCGCTCCTGCGGGAGCGGGGCATGACAGGGATGGTCTTGAAACACGAAATAGGCCAAGGCGTCTGTCCTAAAACTGATCCTAAGGCAAGAGTAGAAAGACAATTGATAAGAAGGGACTATGCTGCACAAAGTAAAATAACGTGTCGGTTTTGTATGGGTGGGCGAGGAGCTCATTCTACCAGTACAGTTGAGTACTGACACCCATATAGTTTACATGTACAGGCACAGTTAGAAGCTCGTGGCGCAGAGCTCGCTTGGATGCGTCGAGGCATGGAGTTCCTTGGCGATTCGAAGTGCGCGGCCGCATGGAGTAAAGACTTATACGGGACATAATGTATGGACGTCGCCTTCCGAAGCATCCGCTGGCTCAATAACTTGTATTGAGAGATGAGAGAGAGCTAAGTGACTTGTAATGTGAGATGAGTGAGCTTGAGTGACTTGTAATCTTAGCCTTGCGCCCCATTGTAACCTTTGTTTCAATATCAATAAAGAGTTTCTGTTGAATAACTTGTGTTTGTTCTAATTTCTGCTGCTATTATTCAATATCTCTGCATGGGACTTCTATGCGACGACCCCGTCGCAGCTACTGAAATCGGCCGTTATGGAACCCGTCTTGCACGAGCGAAATCTACGCTCATGCGGCATCACGCCTGAGCGAGGACGATCGCTCCTACGGGAGCGGGGCGTGACATAATGGTATCAGAGCACGGCTTTACGTCCTTGGACTATCGATTGAATTCTTAAACTCCGTTATTTTTGCAAACTCTGAATTGTTGCTTCCGCAAAGTTGATATCGTTGGTGCGCTCTCTCTCAAATGTCCCACGGGATGTCCATACAATAAGTCTATCTATCTTGCAAAACATAGGAGAACAGATTTTGACAACAAAACAAAAAGATGGTTCGCGTAAGCACGGTTGGCTAAGTCGGGTTGGGCATATACACCAAAGTTGCGTCGACCTTAGAAAAGTCGAGTACGGGAATTGAATAGTATTGAGCAAGAATGAGTTGAACTCGATTGAGTAAAATGTGATGATTATCGATAGGGGTGCTATCGAACGACGATGTTATCGTCGATGCGATATAGGTGAGCGTGCTTAAAATTTAAGGAATCGTTCAAACAAAAATTCGAGGAGATAGAATTTTGAATTGAATGATAAGTTGAGGATTTAATGAATGACTTCATCCCTGAGTGGTGTATGCGATAGCCTCAGGGATGTCGATCGATCGATTGAGGATGCGGGGTGTTGATGAGTCTATCAGCAAGCATCGCGTGTGTGCAAAGCCTTAGATTGAGTATCGTTGAACAAGTTGTAGTCTTGAGATTTGATGAGTTAATTCGAACAACCTAGAATTTATGTGCACGGAACGTGCACGGGATTGAGATTGCCCGAGTATGAAACATGAAGATGATTTGATAAAGGAAATCGATAGGTGGATCGTATATGAAAGTTAGCACGATCGGAAGATAGCATGCATGAAAAGTTGAATTTTGAAGTTACGCAATGACTCTAAGGATTGGATTGAATGTTGCTCGATGATTTGAGTTAGCAAGGAATGTTGCAAATTGAGGAAACACGTTGGTCGATGACTTAAGATAAACGGATGAACAATACGTGAAATTGGTTTGAGGAATTTAATGTTGGGAATGACTCGAGGGATGATGATCGAACTTGAATTTGAATGTTGAGGAGATTATCCAGTCGGACGATAGCATCATTCGCATGACTCGAAATTTGGTTGCAAAGGAAGATCGTCAGTGTAAGCCCCCTGAATTTCAGGGTTTATTTTCTGCTTTTCTTAATGAATTATTTTTCGATAAATATTTTATTATTAAATTGTTTAGATCATTAATGTGCCTTTCCGTAACTTTGACTTCTGGAGCGTCAGGGATACCAATCTCTGTAAACTCTCTTCATGGGTTTTGAAGTAGGCAAGATTATCTTCCTGTTGATATATCGTGTCCCACTTGAACTCGTTCCCTTGTGCTCTTTTTGTATCGCGCAAGTTCGGGTCAACTTAGACCAATTAATCGTTGAATATTATTCCCACTTTTATTTTTGATCATCGTTTGCACGTTACCGTTGCTTTTAATTTAGGAGCACCAGATCAGCCATTTTCTCGAAACCAACTTCTCATGAATGATCTACTCGAGACACTCTCCACCCATGACCTTCGTGTCCCACTCAGACACTTCATTTTGTGCTCCATTTTCTTCGCACAACTTCCGGGTCAATTTAGGCCGATTTATTTTCTGCCGTGAAACCTGATTTAAATTCCAATTTAATTTCAGGACCCGACATCGATCCAGCCTGTCAACCCAAAGTATGGACGTGGCCCACTTGAAGCCTACTACCCGCATGAAACTTGTGTCCCATTTATTGGAGTCCCCGCATATTATTTATTTTCCCATGATTATAAATACCCTATTTAATTCAATTATTGCACCCGGTTCGATTTTGGCCCGACCCGGCTCGACCGAACCCGAACCCAAGCTCCATATTGTTTTCTCGTGACGCCCAAATATCCCACATAATTTTCCTATATTTTTCCTATTTTGAAAATATCTATTTCCCTCTCTCCACTTTACAAATGTCTAAATATATATATATATATATATATATATATATATATATATATATATATATATATATATATATATATATATATATATATATATATATACACTCTCTCTCCTAACACCTACACTCACCCCCCTCCACCTCACAACACTCTCCCCCTCCCCAACCGACCTCACTCTCCCTCATTCAATAATATCTTCTCTCTCTCCCTCACAATTATTACACTCTCTCTCACTCTTCCTAATATATATACACACACATATAAATCAAACTCTCTCTCTACTCCCCTACACACAACCCCCTCACCTCCACCTCACAGTAGGAACACCCCCCCCCCATTCGGCCGACCTCTCTCTCTCCCCCTCTCTCTAAATATCTCTCACTATCTCTCTCTCTATTATTATATATATACATACAACTCTCTCTCTCACTCTCTTTATACACACACATACAAACCACACAACACACACACCCCTACTCCACACCACCACAGCCTCCACTCCTCCCTGGCCGAGCCCAGCTCCCCGACGCAGCCCCCCCCGGTGGCCGAACACCACCACCACCACCTCCATCTTCTTCTCCTCCTCTTCTTCATTATTTATCATCTTCCCATCACCCTCACCATCATCTTCCCCTCACCACCACCACATCTAACGCCATCACCCGAACCGTCGCTACCTCCGGCCGCCGTGCTCGGCGAGCCCGCCCCCGCGCGCGTGAGCAGCAGCAGCAGCACAGCAAAGAAGCAGTAGCAGCGGCAGTGCGCGCACGCCACCCGCGCGCGCGCATGGGCGCGTGGCGCGCGCCACCGCGGCCGCCACCGGCCACCGGCGACCCCCCCACCGGCGCGCGACCCCAGGCGACCTCCCCTACACCGTCCTCGACCTCCCCGACGAGCCACGTAGGCGATTCGTGCGTTTTGCACGAAATCCCGTCGACGCGCGCGATTTCAAGTTTCAGAAATTGTGTTTCGGGACAGCAACTTCACGCGTATTTTCTGGGAGATCCGACCGTTGGATCGGTGATTTCTATGCTCCAACTCAATCTTGGTATATCCATCTTCACTCCTGTCAATTTTCGTCCGTTAATTTTATCATTTGATACCTCAAAACTGGCCACCAAGTTGACGTTTTAAATTGAACTGTTTTTGGACAGTTTCGTGGAGCCGACTTCGTCAGCTCGTAACTTCGCCGTCGCAGCTCCGTTTTGCGCGTCGTCAGTTTCGGTGCAAAGCTGGTATAACCCTCTTCCTGCCTCCTTTATATTTCATCTTAGTTTGAGCACGTTCGGTTGGTCGAATTCGACGCCAAAGTTGGCCGTCCGAATTCTTTAATTTGCACTTGTAAAATTTCATTTTTGAACCCGGGACTCCGGATTCAATTTCTGACACTACCAGTAGACTCGTGGAGTCGTTCTGGCATGTTTTCATATAAAATTTGCTTGATTTGGAGAACGTGGGCCCTGGCACGCATTTCGTGCAAAGCGGGTCCCACTTTTCGAGTCAACGGGTCACTTTGAGATCGGCTCATCGGAATCCAATTCCGGATATACCGTTGAGTTCGTATCGTCATTCTGGACTCGTTGACATATAATTTGCTGAGTTTTGAAGACATTTGCTCCGGCACGTATTTCCGTGCAAACCGGATACCAAGTGTCGCGTCAACGTATCATTTTGAAATCGGCACATCGGAATTCTATTTTGGACATACCGTTGGGTTCGTATCATCATTCTAGATTCGTGGACATATAATTTGCTAGGTTTTGTAGACTTCTATCCCGACACGTTTTTCGGTGCAAAGTGTGTCCAACGACGGACATCATTTTGACCCGAAATTACCGTTTTGCCCCTGTGTCCAAATTGGACTTATGGGTAGGCTATCCTAGCTGATTTGACCGTTTTGGACACGTTGGTGATATTTATTTTATCATCCGACAACATCTGTAGATTTTGATTATGTATTATCCTTAATTTATAATTAATTATTTTTCTAGATATTGTTACTTTCTGGTTTTGAATTTTTATATATATTTTAATTGCTGTAAAAATCTTGGAAAAATGGTATTTAAATATTATGTTAATTTAGCTAATTTATTATAATTTTTCTAGCATTTATTAAGTGCTTTTGGTATTTTATAAAAATAGGAAAACAGAACTCATTTTTTTAGTATATTTATGTTTGCTGATTTTAATAAATATTTATGAGGGTTTATAAATCCCAGAAAAATTAGTATAAATTTCTATAATTAACAAGAATTATTTTTGTACTTTATTTTATATATATTTAAGCTTTTTGTCTATCTCTAAAATTGTTGGAACTTAGTGTACAGTTTGATTTAATTATTGAATAATTACGACTTGTAACTTTTTATGTTGTTTTGTGTTTTAGTCGTATTGGACCTCACCCCGCACTAGTGTAAAGACCCTAGAGAGTTAGTTTGTGTATAGTGGCACTCCACATTAGACTTTTATGCTAGGTCTCCACTTAGCTTAGTGTCCAGTTAGGAGTCGTGTCTCACCACTAGTGTATTATTGAACATAGCTTAGAACTGAGATTATACTATTTTGACAGGACATCGGACAACAGTAGCTACATTTACATATCCTTGACTTGCTGGAGGCAAGTACATCTACACACTCATTTACTGTCTTTTAATGCTAGAACATGTATTAACCCTGTTAAAATACTGCTTTCTGAATAATTGCAAGTTAAATCTTCACATGTTACATTAAATTGGTCCCTACCATGCTTAGGACAGTTATCATATCTTCTTATGTTCCTTACTGGTTCTCAGTACATGTTTTACTATGCTTTTGTACTACTCGGAGTATTCACATGTTTCATCTGTTCCCAGTACCCGGCTATGCTTATATTACTCCCAGTGTCTCTCACATGTTTTTACTGTTCTCGTATCTCTCACATGATAGAAAATGGGTTATGGGGAAACTGATAGTATTGTACGTGATCACGACCCCCCTACAGTAGCGAGCTCGGTCGCATTCTATATGCATTGCCTTGCCGCAGGCCATTACCCCGCATGTCTGTACGGATGTACATTTATACTTGTTAACTTGTACGTATGTATATTTCATTATGTGCCCCAGCACATTGTATATCTATTGACCGATCACGTACCTGCTACAGTTTTAAACATTACATATACATCTGTCTCTATGACATATGTATCCTTGCCATGATAGATTATGAGATATACCATGATTCCAGATATGCCATGTTCCCTGTGTTACTATGATATTGTGATCCCAGTTGTACCATGAGGCCATGTTTCCAGTATTTCCTGTTTTATAGACTTATCACACCATGTTTCTTGTTGTACATCTCTTTCATTATATGTTCAGTACTTTAGTTGTAGAGGTTGTACTTGCTCCCGTCCTGACAGGATAACGTTGTAGGTATACTTTTCGAGAAGGAAATGCTGTGTGTTACATGTTATGGTACTGCATTGAGGACCTGGCCTTAGCTCCAGTAGAGGCCCCAGCGGGAAACCTTGCTTAGTTATCTTTCTCGTGTTTTGGGACTTAGACTTTGGTATGTACTTATATTTGGATACTGGACTTTGTCTCCAGTTAGATACTTTGGTTATGTATTATTAAGTCTGTGCTTATGTTACCTTCGCTTATAGATGCTGTGTTGTGATGAACATTTAAATGTGATTTTAGAACTGTTAGTAGCTTAGATCATTTATTGTCTATTCTTAGAACAGCTTACTGCGCTTTAACCAAGCGTAGGCTGGACATGGCTCGGCCCGACCCAACAATTTGGGTAACGGGTCGTGACATGTTTTTTTGGCGGCCCATGCAGGTCCTGACTAAATTGTTTGGTTACGTTATTGTACCAAGCATGCCTGCAATTAGGATCTAGGACAACTTGATAACACTAGGACAACATTAGAACACCTAGAGGATTACTAGGATTGCAACATAGGAGAACTCATCACAGCATAGGACCGTTAGCTATAATTAGCTTCTTATTTGTATTTCAGTGGGTCAATTTAGACCAAGTTTGTACCCTTGGGATGACCCCTGAGGATCTCACTCTAATCTTATCTCGAAATCTGTTTTCACCTGTTTCCATTTGCTATTCCTTAATTTGTTGTTGAAATCGATTTCTGATTTTCGTTGTTGACTTTGATCTTGCATCGTGATAAATTTTGTGGATTGAATTATGATATATCCTGATAAGGTAAACGTCTGCTTTATTTATGGAGTTTAGAATTTATCGCAGCCATATTAGCTGGTATGACAAAAACATAGAGCCTGATTTCGGATATATTATCCTATTCATAGAATTTAGATTTTCTCGCAGCCATACCGGTTGGCGTGGCGAGGATTCTAGATAATATGATTTTAGGGAGTATACCTTAGTTATGACTCTATCGTTTATTGCATCTAAGCTTACTGGTGGGGCGAAAATTCTGGCAACATAATTTCAGGAAGACGTGTATGGTTATCATATCGTATCTTAACTTGGTTTACTTTGTTATGATCGAATGAGCAGGAATAAATTCTTATTATTATCATTCTTTCCCATCTTGATTAAACTCTGTTCTATCTACATCTGCAACTAGAATTATAGGTTCTCTAAGACTCTCCAACATGATTGTTTTCATGTTATCTTTTGGACATAATTATTATTGTGTTCCATCTTTCCTATGACTTGACTAAATTCTTCTTCGTTAACCTCTTTGGTAATTCTTCTCGTTATAAATCTCGTTGTCTTCGTACCATTCTTGGAGATATTCCAATAAACTTTCCCGTCTTGCTTAACCCTTTAACTTGTTTGAACACTGTTATGGATTGCTTGACCCAGTCTTAGGCCTTGTTACCTTCTACTTGATAGACGACCGAAATAGCCAAACCTTGTTGACTGATCCTGTAGTATAACCATAAATGTATTGTGTGATTGTGATAAATATTTTTCCTAGGGATTGGTTAGATTTAGCTTATGGGGACGAGTATAAGCGACTGACTGTAGTAGACTTGGAAACCATTAAGAACGATTGCATTGATAATATGACTTGATGATAGGGTATCTAAGATGGAGAAATGAGATATTATATTGTTATGACTATGGATTGAGGATTTATATTCGGAGGACTTGTTGAGTAAAAAGAAAGAGGCTCTACGCCAAGAATAAGAATTGAAAGTATGATTTCAAGGAGAAACTGTAGGAAAGAATTGACGACAAATGATGCTAAGGAACTGTAGATTGATAGAATATGGATACTTAGGATACGATAAGGAAGTCCAGTATTTACAATTGAGGTTAAAAATATGATTGATGACCAAGCATTGTTTGCTTATGAACATACCCAAAGAATGACCTATAGTTTAGGGTATACATAAAGGTTTCATGTTAGTATGGAAGATTTTAAAGGATATATGACATAGTTTATGATAGAAGAACTTTGTTGAACCTGAACCAAAAAGATTGTAAAGAGAAACAGAAGAGATGATTACAAGAGTAGCAGATTGAGTATTGTAGCCAGAGCAGCTGCATGTTATAGTTTGACCTATTGGATGATTTTTAATTTCGAGGACGAAATTTTTGTAAGGTGGGTAGGATGTAAGCCCCCTGAATTTCAGGGTTTATTTTTTGCTTTTCTTAATGAATTATTTTTCGATAAATATTTTATTATTAAATTGTTTAGATCATTAATGTGCCTTTCCGTAACTTTGACTTCTGGAGCGTCAGGGATACCAATCTCTGTAAACTCTCTTCATGGGTTTTGAAGTAGGCAAGATTATCTTCCTGTTGATATATCGTGTCCCACTTGAACTCGTTCCCTTGTGCTCTTTTTGTATCGCGCAAGTTCGGGTCAACTTAGACCAATTAATCGTTGAATATTATTCCCACTTTTATTTTTGATCATCGTTTGCACGTTACCGTTGCTTTTAATTTAGGAGCACCAGATCAGCCATTTTCTCGAAACCAACTTCTCATGAATGATCTACTCGAGACACTCTCCACCCATGACCTTCGTGTCCCACTCAGACACTTCATTTTGTGCTCCATTTTCTTCGCACAACTTCCGGGTCAATTTAGGCCAATTTATTTTCTGCCGTGAAACCTGATTTAAATTCCAATTTAATTTCAGGACCCGACATCGATCCAGCCTGTCAACCCGAAGTATGGACGTGGCCCACTTGAAGCCTACTACCCGCATGAAACTTGTGTCCTATTTATTGGAGTCCCCGCATATTATTTATTTTCCCATGATTATAAATACCCTATTTAATTTAATTATTGCACCCGGTTCGATTTTGGCCCGACCCGGCTCGACCGAACCCGAACCCAAGCTCCATATTGTTTTCTCGTGACGCCCAAATATCCCACATAATTTTCCTATATTTTTCCTATTTTGAAAATATCTATTTCCCTCTCTCCACTTTACAAATGTCTAAATATATATATATATATATATATATATATATATATATATATATACATATATATATATATATATACACTCTCTCACTCTCTCTCCTAACACCTACACTCACCCCCCTCCATCTCACAACACTCTCCCCCTCCCCAACCGACCTCACTCTCCCTCATTCAATAATATCTTCTCTCTCTCCCTCACAATTATTACACTCTCTCTCACTCTTCCTAATATATATACACACACATATAAATCAAACTCTCTCTCTACTCCCCTACACACAACCCCCTCACCTCCACCTCACAGTAGGAACACCCCCCCCCCCCCCCATTCGGCCGACCTCTCTCTCTCCCCCCTCTCTCTAAATATCTCTCACTATCTCTCTCTCTATTATTATATATATACATACAACTCTCTCTCTCACTCTCTTTATACACACACATACAAACCACACAACACACACACCCCTACTCCACACCACCACAGCCTCCACTCCTCCCTGGCCGAGCCCAGCTCCCCGACGCAGCCCCCCCGGTGGCCGAACACCACCACCACCATGCACCACCACCTCCATCTTCTTCTCCTCCTCTTCTTCATTATTTATCATCTTTCCATCACCCTCACCATCATCTTCCCCTCACCACCACCACATCTAACGCCATCACCCGAACCGTCGCCACCTCCGGCCGCCGTGCTCGGCGAGCCCGCCCCCGCGCGCGTGAGCAGCAGCAGCAGCGCAGCAAAGAAGTAGTAGCAGCGGCAGCGCGCGCACGCCACCCGCGCGCGCGCATGGGCGCGTGGCGCGCGCCACCGCGGCCGCCACCGGCCACCGGCGACCCCCCCCACCGGCGTGCGACCCCAGGCGACCTCCCCTACACCGTCCTCGACCTCCCCGACGAGCCACGTAGGTGATTCGTGCGTTTTGCACGAAATCCCGTCGACGCGCGCGATTTCAAGTTTCAGAAATTGTGTTTCGGGACAGCAACTTCGCGCGCATTTTCTGGGAGATCCGACCGTTGGATCGGTGATTTCTTTGCTCCGTCTCTATCTCAGTATATCCATCTTCACTCCTGTCAATTTTCGTCCGTTAACTTTATCATTTGATACCTCAAAACTGGCCACCAAGTTGACGTTTTAAATTAAACTGTTTTTGGACAGTTTCGTGGAGCCGACTTCGTCAGCTCGTAACTTCGCCGTCGCAGCTCCGTTTTGTGCGCCGTCAGTTTCGGTGCAAAGCTGGTATAACCCTCTTCCTGCCTCCTTTATATTTCATCTTAGTTTGAGCACGTTCGGTTGGTCGAATTCGACGCCAAAGTTGGCCGTCCGAATTCTTTAATTTGTACTTGTAAAATTCCATTTTTGAACCCGGGACTCCGGATTCAATTTCTGACACTACCAGTAGACTCGTGGCGTCGTTCTGGCATGTTTTCATATAAAATTTGCTTGATTTGGAGAACGTGGGCCCTGGCACGCATTTCGGTGCAAAGCGAGTCCCACTTTTCGAGTCAACGGGTCACTTTGAGATCGGCTCATCGGAATCCAATTCCGGATATACCGTTGAGTTCGTATCGTCATTCTGGACTCGTTGACATATAATTTGCTGAGTTTTGAAGACATTTGCTCCGGCACGTATTTCCGTGCAAACCGGATACCAAGTGTCGCGTCAACGTATCATTTTGAAATCGGCACATCGGAATTCCATTTTGGACATACCGTTGGGTTCGTATCATCATTCTGGATTCGTGGACATATAATTTGCTAGGTTTTGTAGACTTCTATCCCGACACGTTTTTCGGTGCAAAGTGTGTCCAACGGCGGACATCATTTTGACCCGAAATTATCGTTTTGCCCCTGTGTCCAAATTGGACTTATGGGTAGGCTATCCTAGCTGATTTGACCGTTCTGGACACGTTGGTGATATTTATTTTATCATCCGACAACATCTGTAGATTTTGATTATGTATTATCCTTAATTTATAATTAATTATTTTTCTAGATATTGTTACTTTCTGGTTTTGAATTTTTATATATATTTTAATTGCTGTAAAAATCTTAGAAAAATGGTATTTAAATATTATGTTAATTTAGCTAATTTATTATAATTGTTCTAGCATTTATTAAGTGCTTTTGGTATTTTATAAAAATAGGAAAACAGAACTCATTTTTTTAGTATATTTATGTTTGCTGATTTTTAATAAATATTTATGAGGGTTTATAAATCCCAGAAAAATTAGTATAAATTTCTATAATTAACAAGGATTATTTTTTTACTTTATTTTATATATATTTAAGCTTTTTGTCTATCTCTAAAATTGTTGGAACTTAGTGTACAGTTTGATTTAATTATTGAATAATTACGACTTGTAACTTTTTATGTTGTTTTGTGTTTTAGTCGTATTGGACCTCACCCCACACTAGTGTAAAGACCCTAGAGAGTTAGTTTGTGTATAGTGGCACTCCACATTAGACTTTTATGCTAGGTCTCCACTTAGCTTAGTGTCCAGTTAGGAGTCGTGTCTCACCACTAGTGTATTATTGAACATAGCTTAGAACTGAGATTATACTATTTTGACAGGACATCGGACATCAGTAGCTACATTTACATATCCTTGACTTGCTGGAGGCAAGTACATCTACACACTCATTTACTGTCTTTTAATGCTAGAACATGTATTAACCCTGTTAAAATACTGCTTTCTGAATAACTGCAAGTTAAATCTTCACATGTTACATTAAATTGGTCCCTACCATGCTTAGGACAGTTATCATATCTTCTTATGTTCCTTACTGGTTCTCAGTACATGTTTTACTATGCTTTTGTACTACTCGGAGTATTCACATGTTTCATCTGTTCCCAGTACCGGCTATGCTTATATTACTCCCAGTGTCTCTCACATGTTTTTACTGTTCTCGTATCTCTCACATGATAGAAAATGGGTTATGGGGAAACTGATAGTATTGTACGTGATCACGACCCCCCTACAGTAGCGAGCTCGGTCGCATTCTATATGCATTGCCTTGCCGCAGGCCATTACCCCGCATGTCTGTACGGATGTACATTTATGCTTGTTAACTTGTACGTATGTACATTTCATTATGTGCCCCAGCACATTGTACATCTATTGACCGATTACGTACCTGCTACAGTTTTAAATATTACATATACATCTGTCTCTATGACATATGTATCCTTGCCATGATAGATTATGAGATATACCATGATTCCAGATATGCCATGTTCCCTGTGTTACTATGATATTGTGATCCCAGTTGTACCATGAGGCCATGTTTCCAGTATTTCCTGTTTTATAGACTTATCACACCATGTTTCTTGTTGTACATCTCTTTCATTATATGTTCAGTACTTTAGTTGTAGAGGTTGTACTTGCTCCCGTCCTGACAGGATAACGTTGTAGGTATACTTTTCGAGAAGGAAACGCTGTGTGTTACATGTTATGGTACTGCATTGAGGACCTGGCCTTAGCTCCAGTAGAGGCCCCAGCGGGAAACCTTGCTTAGTTATCTTTCTCGTGTTTTGGGACTTAGACTTTGGTATGTACTTATATTTGGATACTGGACTTTGTCTCCAGTTAGATACTTTGGTTATGTATTATTAAGTCTGTGCTTATGTTACCTTCGCTTATAGATGCTGTGTTGTGATGAACATTTAAATGTGATTTTAGAACTGTTAGTAGCTTAGATCATTTATTGTCTATTCTTAGAACAGCTTACTGCGCTTTAACCAAGCGTAGGCTGGACATGGCTCGGCCCGACCCAACAATTTGGGTAACGGGTCGTGACTGTCAGGTTACGCATATCATCGATGGTATTGAGGCGTATCAAAGATCGATATGCGATAACTTGGGGGTACTCTGACTCGGCAAAGGACGATCGTACAAGTGTTATTGTTCGGTTGGATGTTATACTTAGGATTTGGATTGAGATGAACGTTGGATGAAAATGATCATGTCTTGAGGGTTACGCGGATAACCACAGCGTCGACATTCTTGTCTTGCGCAAGTGCAACTCTAGCCTCGCACATGCGTTGCGTCGGATTTGGGGCGATTGTTCCACGTGAGCGCTGACATGGTGATTCATGTCGCGGGAATGATCGAACTCGAAAAAATCAGGATGCGGCAACTTTGATTGTCTCGACTTGTCGGTTTGATGTGAAGGAAAATTTGAGGAAGTTAGGACTTATGATTGACGAATGAATGAAACTTGAGGATTGAGTAGGTCCAATCCGCGTATCGAGAATAAATTAGTCTAGATATAAAACAAGAGTTACGTCCTGATGAGGATAATTATTCCGCGGGAGCGTGCATGGTGATTCATGTCCACCGTGGATAATCTGACTCGCGTGAGATCGGGGCGCAACATATTGTTAAGCTAGACGACCTTGTGATCGATTGCGTGAATTGGAATAGATGACTTAGGGAATGTGAAATGTGAATTATGGTTTAGCGATGAATTATGTCGTAGCATGCTTGACTTGGAAGGATTGATAGGCGGATTATGTCGAACGTGTTCGAAGAGATAGACTATGCAAAAATGGTTTGTTGAACGAGCGATACTGAGATGTCGTAGAATTGGTTGAACGTAAGTTGTCATAGGATGGCTTTGCTGAATGACTCGGACCCCGTACGACGAAAGTTGGTATGCGTGTAGGGAATCGATGCTCGATGTTTAGAAATCGGAGTGATGCGAGCTTGGGTAGAAAACCCCATACTATCAACTTGGTTTGACCTTAGGATGGGGTCAGTATTGATATTGTTGTTTGGGAACTATGATTCCAATACTGACGAATGACCTTAGTCTAAAGACATAGCCTAGCGGTTAGACAAGACATCCATGTTGCGAGAGCTAGTATCGGTACGAGTGATCTTGAGTATTGATTGGTTGGGATATTGGTATTGATGAATGGAATGATTCGGGAATATGAAAATACCACTCATGAGCCTCGGCTGACATGCATGTATATCAAGGACGCTTGAATGCGTGCACGATCCGACTCGAGTGGTAATGGCAGAATTCGCTATCACAAGGCTTGGCTGAAATGCATGTATTTTGGGGACGCATAAAATATGTGCACGATCCATACTAAGAGATACGTTGAATTCAAGTGAGACTTGAGGAACAGGAAAGTGTCGAGGATTTTAAGATTGTAAGTTTTGAAGAAAAGATTGTGGATAGCACGAGCGTGGCTCGGATTTGAGGGAACGCATAGGAGTAGTACGTGCGAGAGTCCTTGAATGTTGAAACAAGTGATAAGTCGATAAGTAAGTACTCAGTTAGTTTCGAGGACGAAACTTTTTCTGAGTGGTGTATGATGTAGTGCCCCGTTCCGCTCAGTCAATCGAAGGAATCGAAACGCCGACGACGTTCGGACTTAGCCTTGCAATGGCTGCTCGAAGACATCGCTCGGTCGAGGCGACCGCTCGCTCAGGTGGGGTAGTTTCGGTGAACTCGCCTCATCTTTGCCTTCACATAATAAATCGCATATTTTCAACTTGCACAAGTAGGCTTGATAATAAAAGAGACGAATCCACATAGCAAAAAGGGAATAATTTCGACGGGTCGAATTGAGTTAGAATATGGAAAGGTCCAACGGTCGGCTTAGAGTTGGTGCACGGCGTGCTTTGAAAATGACACTCGATCCTTCGTCCTATGGCTTGGGAGAAGGAAAGTTGGTTGAGTAGGCGAAGTATGAACGTAGCCTAAGTCATAGGCGTCGCCGGCATAAATGCTTCATAAAGTATGCTCGGCCCTATCGCCCAAGGCTTGGCATAGCCTTGGCTTGCCCCATGAGTTAAGTTGCGTTGCACAGCTTATAATATAAGTCTAGGCACCCAAATGACTTGGTCGTTCAGAAGTCGAACGCATGCGCGACACGTTTCCGCAATGCAAAGCTTGACGCAGCCTTTGCTCGTCGAGTCGTTGTGCGTTTAAGTCAGGTAAATTAAGTTAGGCAAAGTTATGTCGGTCGACCTAAGACATTACAAGTATCGTCCCGCTCTTTCGCGGTTTGTCAAAGTTAAGTAGTCCCACGATCTCAAGGCCCATCGACTTGGGCATAGGTGTTGCATAGAACACGGTTGGCTTAAGGCACGATGCACGGACTTAGAGTTTATGGCATAAACTACGGTTGATTCGATGAGTTTTGGAGAAAGGATTATCAAATAGGCTTTGAGTTGAATGAAATGATATGGTAACATGGAAAGAATGCTCGCGGCTACAGGTCGGCGAGGCGGTCTCAGAAGAAAGAAGTATGCTCGCAGCTACAAGTCGGCGAGGCGGTCTCAGAAGAAAGAAGTAGCATGACTGTGTGAGACGTCAGTTTGAGTCGAGTCTTGCATGGTCATGGACAACTTATCGACAAGGTGGGTCGTTTTCCTGCACGGCAACCCGGCGACCACGGGACCGTTACGACCGCGATTGGAAACGAGTAATTAGCTGTGCTGGGCACGGGTTAGACGGGGACTTGCAGCGGGGCTAGCTACCTTGTGCTGAAAGGGCACCCGTCTAACAAAAGCTAGAGGAGTCCACGATGGCTCTGGGAGTCAGTGACCAAATCATATAGATGAGTCGGTATTGCGGCAATCCGCGTGTGTGCCTTTGGATTGAGTTGAGTTGTTGAATGTGTGTGCAGTTAGAATATAAATGTTTGGGGTTAAGAATGGCTACAACATAGGCGACGTGCTTCGGCACGAGATGTGGCGTCGAGTCTTGAGTTGTCGGCATATAAGTCGCATAAGTTGGTTGAGTTGTTTGAGTTTAAGTCGGGAAATCGCCGCAAGGCAAAGTTGGTTGAGTGACACTAATATTGACAAGTCTTGATTGGATCAGTTGGTGATCAAGTAGCAAGGGCCGCGAGGCGGCGATATGGATTAGTCACCCTGAGTTATGAGGCACAGCACAATGGATTCCTAGCACGATCACATGGAAATGGAACCTCATCGCGTAGTTGCGTCTCTGATTAAGTGTCGTAAGGCAAACACGACTTGATAGGGTAACCTCGATGTTGCAAGCACATGATGGTCTTGAAACACAAAATAGGCCAAGGCGTCTGTCCTAAAACTGATCCTAAGACAAGAGTAGAAAGACAATTGATAAGAATGGACTATCTTGCACAAAGTAAAATAACGTGTCGGTTTTGTATGGGTGGACGAGGAGCTCATTTCACCAGTATAGTTGAGTACTGACACCCACATAGTTTACATGTGCAGGCACAGGTAGAAGCTCGTGGCACGGAGCTCGCTTGGATGCGTCAAGGCATGGAGTTCCTTGGCGATTCGAAGCGCGCGACCGCATGGAGTAAAGACTTATACGGTACATAATGTATGGACGTCGCCTTCCGAAGCATCCGCTGGCTCAATAACTTGTATTGAGAGATGAGAGAGAGCTGAGTGACTTGTAATGTGAGATGAGTGAGCTTGAGTGACTTATAATCTTGGCCTTGCGCCCCATTGTAACCTTTGTTTCAATATCAATAAAGAGCTTCTGTTGAATAACTTGTGTTTGTTCTAATTTCCGTTGTTATTATTCAATGTCTCTGCATGGGACTTCTGTGCGACGACCCCGTCGCAGCCGCTGAAATCGGCCGTTATGGAACCCGCCTTGCACGAGCGAAATCTAGGCTCGTGCGGCATCATGCCTTAGCGAGGACGATCGTTCCTATGGGAGCGGGGCGTGACACTAAGCCTCGTAGGGGCTTAGCGACTCGGACTCAAACTCGGACTAGAACTCGGAATCGGGCTCATGAGACGTAATGTGACGTTTTGTTGGCGCACTTAGCACTTAGCACGTCAGCATCATCGCTAGGCGCATAGTGCGCTTAAGTTGCGCTCGTTGCGCGAGCCACTTGCGCGCCCAGGTTGATCTGGCCAGTTACGCGCCCAGTTGTGCGCCCAGGGTGCACGGGGTGCACGGTTGTGCTGGGTTGCGCGGGGTGCATAGGGTGAGCGCGTGCGCGGGGGCGCTGGGTTGCGCGGGGTTCGCACGGTGCGTACGTGTGCGCGTGCGCTTGGTTGCGCGGGGTGCGCGGTTGCGTGGTTGTACAGGTGCGCTGGTTGTGCCAGTTGCGCCAGCTCGTGCAGGTTGCACTGGTTGCACCGTGTACGTACGTGCGCAGTGTGCGCTGTTTGCGCTGATGGCACGCGCGCAACCCGTTCAATAGGCGCAACACACATAGATTGTGGCTGTCCACGTTCTAACTAATTCGTAACGTGCGATAACTGATCCTAAAATTTCAGATCTAACATCAAGTCGTTGCGCACGTCTCGGATCTGGGAGGTTACAGCTGTGGCTATATATTCAGAGCCTCTCTTCTCTCTCAATATACTTCTCAGACTTCAGAAAAAGAATTTCGGAGAGAGAAGAGAGTGCTGCTGCGCACCTTGTTCCTCCTCGCGCAACTGAAGTTCTGTCCTTTTCTTTTCGAGCAGTCCGTCTTAGAGCAGATTACCAGAGCGTTCCAGAGTTCTTTCGAACTTGCTGGTTCCTGGAAGCTGATCGTGTGGACGGATCTAGCTTTGAGCACTGGTGTTCTTGACACCCCAGCAAGCCACCACCTTCCATCTATCGCCTGTCATCTTCGCTGCTGCCTTTAGCATTTCGATTAGTACCTTCTGTTTAGAAGTACTACTATCGTTTGCTACATTTACGAAATCTTTTTAGATTTTTGTATTCCAGAATCCTCCTAGGATCTCTGTTGCGCACCTTCCTTGAAGCGTTGCGTTGAAACGTTGTTTTTACAATTGTTTCATTCTCTCAGTTTTCCATCGAAAATTGTGCCCCGGTTCTAACAATTATCACACGTGGCAAAGTAAGATGAAGGATCTTCTCTTCATGAAGAAGCTGTTTGTGGCCAAGAAATCAAGGATAAATCCGATGAGGAATGGGAATTCGAGCATCAACAAGTCTATAGTTACAAAACGCACTACGTAGATAACAACATATACGATCACACCACAAGTGAAGTCAATTCAAGAACTTTGCAGAAGAAGTCAAAGAGTCCTTATATGTCAATAAGATTAACATCAACAAGCTATTTTTGATCCGACGGATGATGGATCTGAGATATAAGGACAAAATACCTATAATAAAGCACGTGAATGAGTTCCTAGGTGAAGTTGATTAGTGTCACAGGTGGGAGTAAAATTCGATGACGAGATTCATGTTTGTTGGGTACTTTTCCACTCGCGGGAAACCATATGAGTGTCTATGATCATTTATGCTCCCAACGGTATTATGACATTGGAGTTCTGCAAGAGTAGGATGTTGAATGTGGATATGTTGAGGAAACCTTAAGGTACATCTTCTTTATCACAGTATGAGGTGTTGGTGTCTGAGGTCATTAGGAATGATCAAAAGTAGGATCCTGTTGATGGAGAAAAAGTCCAAGGGTCTGTACGAGAACTATGGGTGCTTTATTAAGGTAAAGACCCACATTTAAAGGGAAAAAAATACACAGAAGAGAGAGAGAAGAAAGGTGATAAGGGGAAGCATAGCAAGAACACTACAACCATTTCGCTTAACTTGCTCTCCTTTTAAAGGTAAGAGAATGGGATGTGTAGGCTGTGCACATTCACTTGGTTCTCTTGCCAAATCCAACTTCACTTTTCAACCTTCTCCCGAAACTTTATTGCTACCGAAATGTCTGTGTTCACTTTGATTTCCGAAGGGTTCAAAGAAGAGTCAAGAAAACCTACTAATGCAGTCTTATTCTTTCAAATCTTACCTATGTATGCTGACAAGGGGTGAACCTTCGGTTTATTCGGCTTCAACTGAATCGAAATAGTCAGAATCGAATAAATCGAAATTCTAAAAATCAAACTGAAACCGAACCGAAATTTAGCCATAACCGAAGCCGAACCGATTAACAATTTGGTTTGTTCGGTTGGAATATTTTTAGTTTAATGGTCCTGACTCAAAATTGAAATTGTAGTTAAATTATATTAAATTTTTATAATTTGTTTACATATGTTTGTTGGATTTCAAAGTTGGATCTAAAGTCGAACTAGTTTTTAAATTATCAGAATTGGCTTTAAAAGACATATATATAATTATTATTTCAAAAATATACAGATTTTTAATCATAAAATATGCATAAAATTGAGGATATTTAATAATTGCATAAGTCTTATTCGGTTTTCAGTTTTTGCCTGAAACCGAAATCCAAGACCGAATAAGAAATTTTAGTATTTTCAAAACCGAAACCGAATCTTTTTCTTTCTTTTTTCAAACTGAACTTAATCACAAATTTGGCTCGATTTTCGATCCAAAGCTGAATAATGCTCACCCCCAATAGTGACTCATATACCATTTGGAAATACATTTTGGCCCGCCCTTGGACATGCCCACACAATCTTGGACGTGCCCACACAATGACTATGGCTACGTTGCAACGGCCCATTAGCCCTCCAAGTTAGGAGCCACCACGTGGGTTGCGGACCATTGGCGGTCACGCCTATGACAATCCAAATAACAGCTCCATGTACCATTACTAGGGCTGCAAACGAGCCAAGCCGAGCCAAGCTTTTGTAAGCTTGAGCTTGGCTTGACTAGAATTAATCGAGCTCAAGCTTGGTAAAAAAATTATTTTAGAGCTTGAGCTTGGCTCGAGCTTGTTTATTTTAAGCTTGAGCTTGGCTTGGTTTGAGCTGGAGCTTGGCTTGATAAGCAAGTTTGATTCAAGCTTGAGAAACAAGCTTGAGAAACAAGCTTGATAAGCTCAAAATCAAGCTCATTAAGTTAGATTTCAAACTCGCTCAACTTTATTCCAAGCTCATTAAGCTTGATTTCAAGCTTAACAAGCTCGATTTCAAACTAGTTAGGTTTGAATTCTAGTACATATAATGTTAACAATTTATTTATAAAATTTTAATTAAAAAAGTTCCTTAAGATCAATTATTAAGGATATATAAATATATAATGCACACAACCACATTGTTATGCAAACATATATAAAATTAGAATTCAACAAAGAACAAACGAACTTCTAAACAAGCTCCTAAACGAGCCAACTCACAAGCTCATAAACAAGCCAGCTCGCAAGCTCAAACGAGCCGAGTACTTCTAAGCTTGAGCTTGGCTCGTTTATTTAACGAGCTTGAAAATGAAGCTTGAGCTCAGCTTGTTTACTAAACGAGCCAAGCTCAAACGAGCTTTTATCGAGCCGAGCTTCGAGCAGCTCGCGAACGGCTTGGCTTGGCTCATTTGCAGCCCTACATTACCTACTCCAGCGTTTAGTTTGCTTGACAGGGGTCAAGTCGGATAGGATAAATTATGAACCCAGAGTACTACTCTGAATGTTGGTCTAGGACTCCATCCTTCCGTGATCGTATCGCTATGGGCTTCACATCTAAGGGTCCAAATCAACGACTCCACATTCATTATTGAAATCCCAGATATTTGTTGGTCGATCCAGATCCACTTGGTTTGCCAATAATATTCTCCAATCGTGTCAATGTTGATTGTTGAGTCCGACCACGGATCACCCTCTCAAAACCAAAAGATTGATCATCTCTAATTCATCTCATTCAAATCTTCATGGTTGAAAATTCGGAGGATAGAAAAACCATTTTTCAACCTATTTTTTTTGTTCTTTGAAAATTATTTTTCTGTTATTTTTCTTTAGCTTCCAAATACAGGAAAGAAATGACTTATTTTTCCTTGGCATCCAAATACAGGAAAGAAATGACTTTTTTTTTCCAAGGCCCTAATTCCGTGAAACAAACGTGGCCCTACAGTTGCTCTTGACATTCTTATGCAAGCTTAGCTGATCAACTTTGATTCTTGTAGTCAGCGAAAAGAGGTATAAAAGCTCTGCCTAGATGACGGAAGATCAGAGGATCGAGCTACGGACGTATTTTTTCTTCCATTTATGGTGGAAGTCGGAGAACAGTAGGCCCAAAAGACATACAATACAATGTGCACAAAAAGTTCCGAGCGCAACGCCGGACACTATAGTTAAAAAAAAACTTTTAACTCTTTTTCTGTTTGGTAGTCATTGATTCTTTACATTATATCATGCAAAGTAGTGAAGCGCATGAGCATTAAAATAGCAAGCTGGTGAATGTTTCCTGGTTATTAGGGAGGCATGGTCTACTTCGTGTGTTCACACAAGAACATAACAAGTTTGAAATAGAACTGGGAATATGTTCAAACACTCCAAATAAATAAGCAAACTTCCTGTTCATCCAGTCAAAAAAACGAAAATTTTGAACTGTGTCAGAAATTAATGAGAATAAATGCAATTGAGACGGTTTGTAGCAACAGATGACATGTTCCAGTGAATGTTTCCTGGTTCAGTACTTTCATCAAACAATGTAGTCTCTGATAAAATGATGAAACAATGTTCAAGAATCACTATTTCTATATGTTGCATATGTGAATACAATGTCTTCGGAGGGGAATAACTATCCTTTTCTCATGGTCATGATTCACTATAATGAAAATCCATTATGGTTCCCAACACTATGGACCACAAAATACCAAGTCTTATATTCATGATTCTTTACCATGAAAACCATTTGGGTACCATCAATATGGACCATAAGACCAACAGTTAGTCGATTGAAAATTATCAGCGGTGTTAACATACAAATGATAAGGAAGATGAGATCTCCCCTTCAGGATGCATTCGGCATCGTGTCATCTTCAGTCAAATCTCTATCAGACAATATGATAATAAATTCTAAATTGAAAGCTGTTGGTCAGTCACTCGCTACCAAATTCTGTTACAGCCAATTCAACACTACTCTTGTCCATAAACATCATGAATCCTCTCCACTACTCTCCACTACATACTTGAAGAACTAGATTCTACCTCTACATCCCTTCCACCAACATACCTAACAGAAACATCTCTCTCAAAAATCCTACCCAACCAACCCGTGTTCAGCACCTTTTGATTCTGATCCAACTTTTAGTAAGAACAGCACTTGTCATATGAAGCGACAAAGATTCAAGATCCTAACCCCGCTAACCATAATCACTAGTTTGACATGGAACCCAAATTGGCCATCCTCAAACATAATAATAACTAAATTGTACTGATAATTTGTTTCAATGTCATAAACATAAAATATAAATACCTAAAAAAGATGTACTAATGTCATGAAAAAAGAGGTACAAAGCAGCCACATTGAAGTATTTTTCATTAGATTTCTATTTGCTCCGTTTTATTGGGATAAATTGCCCATAAATCATTTATCCAAAATGTATGACAGACATAAAGCACAAAAAACTAGAATCGAGACTGATTACAGGTGAAGCCTTGAAATATAAATAAATGTAACCTTCAAGCCTTTAAACTACAACCCAGTCCACTTCAAAGAAGGGCAATCAGTAGGGAGGAGCTACTAAGCAACTGAAATGTACAGGCAGCAGGCATGGCTATAATGACGAATTGGGAAAAAGGTCGCATTAGGTCAACTTGTTGTCAAAAATAATTCATCTGCCCATATATTAAAAATACAAATCAGTTGATCAGTAAAAACTTGAGAAATAGCATAGGAGTAGCACCAGAGGATAATAGAAGGAAAGAAATGGAAGAAAAAAAAATGAAGAAGAACAAAATAACTAATGCAAACATCTTCGATAATGATGGATGACTTAGGTATCCACCGACTCACAGAGCCAATTTGGTAGAGTTGCAGGGGCATCCACCAAAGTCCAAACACATCATCATTCTTCCTATGTTGCAGTGTCCCTTTCTTTCTATAATGTGTGATCCAGTGTGTCTTTCTTTCAATTAATGTCTCTGATACGGATGTGTTGTGTTGAATTTCATAATTAACCTACTTTATATATATATATATATATATATATAGTAGTTATACTTACACTATTAAGGATATGTATGATAGAGTTACGATAACCGTGCGAACTATTGGGAAGATAGTAACCAATTATCTATTACCATGGGCTTATATCAAGGAAAACATCGAATCTTTACATTTTTGTGATAGTTATGGATGAAATTACTAGGCATACCAAAGAGGAGGTTCCATGGTAAATGATACATGTTGATGATATTATGTTGGTTGATGAGACTAAACAAAGGTTAGATGCTAAAATAGAAGTGTGGAAAGAGACTTTGGAATCTAAGAAATTTAGGATTGGTAGAACGAAAACAAAGTATACGAAATGTTATTTCAAACCGAAGTCAAAGAAAACTAGTTTTTTTTTTTACCCGAAATCAAAGAGAACCGAGGGAAAGCTCATGTAGATGGACGCAATACTTATATGAAATGTAATTTCTACCCGAAATCAAAGAGAACTGAGGGAAAGCTCATGTAGATGGACGCTATATACCTAAGAGTGATAACTTTGGTATTTGGAATCAATCATTTCATCACAATGGCAACATTAAAAAAGATGTCATGCATAGAATTAAAACATGATAGTTGAAATGGAAGAGTCCTTCCGGGATACTTTGTGATCACAAGATACATCTGAAGTTGAAAGAAAAATTCTATAAAAGTGTTATAAGATCAATCATGTTTTATGGATCAGATTGTTGGACAATTAAAAAACAACTGTCCAAAAAGTTAGCGTTTGCCGAAATGAGAATGCTAAGATGGATGAGTGGCAATACATTAAAAAATACCGAGAGTAGATTCTTCTTGGAACCTGGAAAATGAAAGAAAATCGAGTTGACTTCATCTTGGCTTTCTTATTTTTGTTCATAAAGAGCGAATACTCCTCATCCATTATTGAAATCCCAGATATTTGTTAGAACCACTTGGTTTGCCAATAATATTCTCCAATCGTGTCAATGTTGATTGTTGAGCCCGACCACGGACCACCCTGTCAAAACCAAAAGATTCCTCTCTAATTCCTCTCATCTTGATGGTTGAAAACTCGGGGGATAGAAAAGTGAATAATTGGAGATGAAAAAGTGAATCCGAGAAATAAAGGAACCATTTTCCTCCCTATTTTTTTTCCTTCGGAATCATTTCCTGTTAATTTTCTTTGGCATCAGAATACAAAAAAAAAAAAAAGGACCATCTTCCCAAGACCCTAATTCCGCGAAGCAAACGTGGCCTTATTGTTCAACTTTGATTCTTCTTCTGTTTGATAGTCATTGATTCTTCACATTATATATTATGCAAAGTAGTTAAGTGCATGAGCAATAATATAGCAAGCTGGTGAAAGTGGTCTACTTCACATAAGAACATAACAAGTTTGAAGACGAACTGGGAAATGTTTAAACACAGCAGCATCCAAATCTGTTTGCTGCAATATAAACCAAACTTTATGTTCATCCAGTCAAAAAACCGAAAATATTGAACTGTATCATAATTTAATGAGAATAAATGCAGTTGAGACGGTTGTAGCAACAGATAATATGTTCCAGTGAACGTTTCCTGGTTCAGTACATTCACCAAACAATGTAGAGTCTGATAAAATGGTGAAAATCTCACAATAGTAAGTTCTGTAATTCTGGCACAGTAATCACTTTCAATGAAATAGTTCGCAATTTTCAGATATCGAGCTCTTTGTATACCAGATAAACCTTCTCGTACTAGTGACACAAAATCAAGATACAATTGACGCATATAATGAACATTAAAAATTTATTCCATAAATACTGAATAAAAAAACTTAAATGGTAGCAGTTCTTTTCATCAAATATCCATACTTTTATGGCCATTTTAAGTTTCTAAATATTTTATAATCAACAAAATAAATACAGAAATTCAGCGAATTTATCAAGAGTCACTATTCTAAATATGTTGTATATGTGAATACAATGTCTTAAAGGAGGGGGTGATAACTAACCTTTTCTCATGGTCATGATTCACTATAATGAAAATCCATTACGGTTCCCAACAATATGGACCACAAAATACCAGTCTTCTATTCATGATTCTTTACCATGAAAACCATTTGGGTACCAACAATATGGACTATAAGACCAACAGTAATTCAATAGAAAATTATCAGTAGTGTTAACATACAAATGATAAGGAAGATGAGATCTCCCCTTCAGAATGCATTCTTACATGGTGTCATCTTCAGTCAAATCTCTATTAGACAATCTGATAATAAATTCTAAATTGAAAGTTGTTGGCCTTTTCTCATGGTCATGATTCACTATAATGAAAATCCATTACAGTTCCCAACAATATGGACCACAAAATACCAGTCTTATATTCATGATTCTTTACCATGAAAACCATTTGGGTACCAACAATATGGACCATAAGACCAACAGTTATTCGATAGAAAATTATCAGTGGTGTTAACATACAAATGATAAGGAAGATGAGATCTACCCTTCAGAATGCATTCTGCATCGTGTCAATCAAATATCTATTGGACAATCTGATAATAACTTCTAAATTGAAAGTTGTTGGTCAGGCACTCACTACCAAATTCTCATATAGCCAATTCAACACTACTCTTGTCCATAATCATCATGAATCCTCTCCACTAGATTGTTGAAGAACTACTCTCTACTACATACTTGAAGAACTAGATTCTACCTCTACATCCCTTCCACCAACAATACCTAACAGAAACATCTCTCTCAAAACTCCTACCCGACCAACCCGTGATCAGCATCTTCTGATTCTGATCCAATTTTCAGTAAGAACAGCACTCGTCATATGAAGTGACAAAGATTCAAGACCCTAACCCCGCTAACCATAATCACTAGTTTGACATGGAACCCAAATTGGCCATCCTTAAACATAATAATAACTAAATTGTATTGATAATTTGTTTCAACAATGTCATAAACATAAAATATAAATACCTAAGATGTACTAATGTCATGAAAAAAGAGGTACAAAGCAGCCACATTGAAGTATTTTTCATTAGATTTCTATTTGCTCCGTTTTATTGGGATAAATTGCCCATAAATCATTTATCCAAAATGTATGACAGACAAAAAGCACAAAAAACTAGAATCGAGACTGATTACAGGTGAAGCCTTGAAATATAAATAAATGTAACCTTCAAGCCTTTAAACTACAACCCAGTCCACACTTCAAAGAAGGGAAATCAGTAGGGAGGAGCTACTAAGCAACTGAAACGTACAAGAAGCAGGCATGGCTATAATGACGAATTGGAAAAAAAATCGCATTAGGTCAACTTAGTGTCAAAAATAATTCATCTGCCCATATATTAAAATACAAATCAGTCTATCAGTAAAAACTTGAGAAATAGCATAGGAGTAGCAACAAAGGATAATAGAAAGAAAGAAATGAAAAAAAAAAATGAAGAAGAAAAAAACAACTAATGCAAGCATCTCCGATAATGATGGATGACTTAGGTATCCACCGACTCACAAAGCCAATTTGGTAGAGTTGCAGGGGCATCCACCAAAGTCCAAACACATCATCATTCTTCCTATGTTGCAGCGTCCCTTTCTTTCTATAATGTGTGTGATCCAATTGTGTCTCTCTCTTTCAATTAATGTCTCTGATACGGATGTGTTGTGTTGAATTTTCATAATTAACCTACTATATCAAGGACAACATCATATATTTACATGTTTGTGACAATTATGGATGAAATGACTAGGCATACCAAAGAGGAGGTTCCATGGTGAATAATACATGTTGATAATATTATGTTGGTTGATAAGACTAAAGGGTTAGATGCTAAAATGGAAGTGTGGAGAGAGACTTTGGAATCTAAGAAATTTAGGATTGGCAGAACGAAAACAAAGTATACGAAATATAATTTCAAACCGAAGTCAAAGAGAACTAGTAAATGAAATGTAATATCTACCCGAAATCAAAGTGAACTGAGGGAAAGCTAATATAGATGGACGCAATATACCTAAGAGTGATAACTTTCGGTATTTGGAATCAATCATTTCATCACGATGGCAACATTAAAAAAGATGCCATGCATAGAATTAAAACATGATAGTTGAAATGGAAGAGTGCTTCCGGGATACTTTGTGATCACAAGATACATCTGAAGTTGAAACAAAAATTCTATAAGTGTGTTATAAGATCAGTCATGTTTTATGGATCAGATTGTTGGACAATTAAAAACAACTGTCCAAAAAGTTAGCGTTTGCCGAAATGAGAATGCTAAGATGGATGAGTGGCAATACATTAAAGAATAGTATTACATAGAACATAGCCCTTAATATAGTCGAATAGAAGAGGATTCAAATAGCCAACTCCAAAAATTTGGGATAAAGACTTTGTTGTTGGTGTTGTTGTCGTTTTGTTATTGCAACCTACTCAAAGGAGGTGTGTTTGGATGGTTGAAAATCACATGGAAGTGAGCCATTTGTTGCATATGCAACAAATGAACCCAACATTCATTGTTTGGATGACAAGGAAAGGAGGGACAAGAAGTAGGTCATTTATTATGTTTCAAGTTCTTGTCGAGGTGTGAGGAGTTGCAATGCAATGGCATTCCACATCCCATTTTTGGTTCGAATGTGGCTGGGAAGTGGTATATTGTTTTGTTGTTAATTAAATTCTATTAATCTTGTTACCAAACTAATTAATTTATGATAAGTTAAATAACTAATAATAGAACTTATATGTCAATTTAGTTAAATATTAATTCATAATAAGCTGAATCATTAGCTATGAAGCACAAATACTCAAAAATATAGGTCATATCATCGGGCGCATACCGGAAACATGTCGGACACTACAAAATATATAGTGAAGACACATCAAAATAATGTACAACACTAATATTATTTAATACATTATAGTTACTTTAATAAAATATTTAGTGATATTAATTGTTAATACTTCAATTAAAAAAGTGAAATATTCAATATTAATAGATAATTATCAATTTATTAGTTAGATAATTAAATAGTTTTTGTTATTATTAGTATGCAATTTTTTCGTTTCTTATTTCTTCATATTTAAACATCCAAACACTTCCAAGTTACAAAATATCATCCATCCAGATTTTGAAAGTAGTTTTAGCAAACAAGAAGTTACTTTCACCGGACAGAAAATCAAAAGCATGCACATTTTACTTTCACCAGACAAAAAATCTCTTTCAGACTTATTGGTTACAGCGAACCAAACGCCCCCCCTAAAAAAGGGGTTGGAAGTGAAGTCATACAAGCTCGAGAATATATATTCCAAGTAGAATACACAATGTACATGTGCAGTCTGCCCTACAAGTGTCAATATATAATATTTCAAGAGCTAATACTAGGGTTTACATGTGCCTAATGTGTCATCAGTTGGTGCCCCACACTAGGGGTGAGCATTATTCGGTTTTGGACCGAAAACCAAACCGAACCGAACCGAATAAGAGATTCGGTTCGGTTTCGGTTTTGAAAATACTAAAATTTCTTATTCAGTTTCGGTTTCGGTCCAAAACCGAAAACCGAATAAGAAAAATTAGTTACTATATATATATGTATATACTATATATACACACACATGTATTAATATATATAGGTATATACCGAATATACATATGTATATACTATAGGTATATATTAAATAAATTTAGGTATATTTAGTTATTATATATATTAACAATAAAAAGTGCAAATAAACTGAAAATTGAATAAACTGAATAAACCGAAAACCGAATCGATTTAATTCGGTTCGGTTTGATTCGGTTATGGATCAATTCGGTTCGGTTTCGGTTTTGCTTATTCGGTTTTCGGTCCAATTCGGTTTTCGGTTATTCGGTTCGGTTTGAACCGAATAAACCGAATGCTTACCCCTACCCCACACATCTGCTGTGGGTACATAACTTGTTTACAGGTGTCTATATGGGCATCAAAATGTAAGGTTGGGAAGTACATCTCTTACACGTAACTGTTGGAGATTGTAAGTGTTATCCTTTCTTGCATTTTTAAGTAAAATCTTATCCTTGATGAGATCACTGACATTTTAGGTGGCAACAGAGAGGGATGTGCCTGGAGTACTATAATTAAGAGTAAAATGGATAAGACGATAAAGCAGATGTAGGAATAAAGATTAAAAAAATGGAAATAGCTGCACTCAAGGCAATTCAATTCGTAATTTATTCACTGTACTTTACATGGAATGTTGTCCTATGACTTCAATGGTTAGTTATCATCTCAAAAAGAATATTAAGCAACTTATGCAGCTTGACCTCCTTACAGGTATTTTGAGATGACTTGTTATTCTGACAAAGCGAACTTTTCCACGGTCATATCATTTTTATGTTTCTATGTTTCGGCATTTCAATCATCTTACTGCAATATTTAGGATTAAGTTATTGATGATACAAAGTGGAAATACTTCCCTAATTGATAAGGTTTTTTGTTAGACAAAGCAAATGTCGAAAAACTGCAAAGCAGAGCATCCATTAAATACAGAGAGAAGACATAATACATAAATTACAAAATCCATTTAGTGAAGACAAGAAGTACTGAAAGTATAAAGACAAAAGGAGAATATTTTATATAAAATCAAAAAGTCTCGTCACTATTTTTTATTGCTATGATAGCAACTGTTTTTCTCCTCAAATAACGAAATACATATATTCAGGCCACGATCACCAATAATAGCATGTACACATAAACTTCATTACAGATATCACATACTTCTTCCTAAGGGATTCACAATATACCTCTGTTCCTAGTGACAGGAACTCGTGGTCATGCTGATAAGGCAACACTAAACAACTATCTTATTATGCCCACACCATGGGTCTTCCAATAGTATTAGCAACCTTTCCCATATTCAAATACCAAGTGTCAGCAGATACACCGGGCATTAATGCACATAGGTAGGCATAGTTCCCAAGAAAATTTGGTGAGGGAATTTGAGAAACAATCTATAACACAAAACAATGTTATGAATCTCAAGGTTCACAATATCGGTATCAAAATCGGTATCGGACCATTTCTATGAGTATTGGGATCGATGATATCGGCAATATTAGCGGTTTCGGATCGGAGTATTCGATTTTCTATATCGCAAAGTTATTAATATATTATTAACATCTTAGAAAAAATATTTTATACATTTAGGCATAATTTTAAGTATTTGCAGTGTTGTTTCTTAGTAGTTTTGAAATTGAATGTAATAGTAGTCACCCTTGTCGATTGGTTTACATGCTTTTACAACCTTACTATACTTCTACACCATTCCTGATTTTTTTTTTTCGTTCAATTTTCTTTACCGAATTGAACGAAAAAGAGACCCCCAATGTCGGTATCGGTCGGTATCGAATCGGAACATGTCAAACCGTATTGGTATTGGCCGTATCGGATCGGTATCGGCCGATACTACAAACTATGGTTATGATGACAACAGTAACAAGGCACTGACAAAAGAACAGATGGAGTTGCTTCCAATTAACTACAAATTTTAACAAGGACAAACTATATGTATTTCATGAATAAATTGCCAAAGGAAAAAAGAAAAAGGAAAAAGAACTCACTAATAAATTGACTGATGAGGGACTATTTGGCTGAGAAAAATAAAAGTCCATTATTGTCTTGTCAATAAGGAAACTATTGTGAGTGATACACAACCCTTGAGCGGAGGAGGTAATTGGAGATACAATCATCTTCTGAGTTACTATATTTATAACTAAACAGCCAAATTAGTAAATATATATATATATATATATATATATATATATATATATATATATACATATCAGGAACCAAAGCCCAATAATGAGTATTGGGAAATTCCTCCAGTACTTATCCTATATGAATATGCAGCAGTATGAATTGCAGAACAATACCAAGGATAATTAATAGTCCAAATCAACAGGATTAAAAGCTTTTACGACCCTCATGAAGGACACAAGTAAAACAAAAAAGATATGGAGACAGGTGGTGAAGATACAAATCCAGACAGAATGAGATATTTATAGGTTGGTTAGAAGTAGCAGAGTGAAAGCTCCACGAGTGTAGGTGGCAGGAATTGCCTTGTGGAAGACCTCTACTGACTACTGAGATCGATAGCTCCCTCACACAGAATATATCGTAACAAATCTCTATGCACAATGATAAATCTCACAAGATACATTTCAACCAGATACGGATTGCAAAGGGTTTGGAATAGTCATGCTATAGCCTATTAGTCTGACAATGACCCTCACAGCCACTTCCAATCAAGTCTACGTTGCTTAGAAGTCATGTAAGTTGCTTAAAATTAAATTTCACAAGGACAAACTTCCGAATTTCTTTGAAGAGAAACTTGTCTTTATTGATTAATTTTGAGATTATAACATATCTAGGTTACATGGACACAACCAATGATAAGGACACGATAAAGATTAGGAATGGAACACTTTTTTTTTCCAAAACCTAGGATTCTGTACAATATAGATATTGTTATATGTACGCATGAACACTTTTATCTACATGTTATGTATATTCCATTTTAATTATTATCATTCCAAATCTGTTACGTTTTAGATAGTAACTAGATCCCAAAAAGATTCTACAAAGAAGCAGGTGTATTAAAAGATATTATTCTCGTATTCCAATTATATTTGCATGAGCATGACTATAACAAATCATTTTCAATCAAGTTTTAGGAAACTTACGAGCCTAGACAAGGACAAACCATGTCTGTCTCACATGATGAAGAAGTTCGTGTGAGATACATGTTGGGCACACAAAGGATCCTCTAGTGGTGCGTATCTGTAACCTAGAATATAACTAAAACAAAAAGTACTTAACTAATTTGTTGCATATCTATAATCGAAGTCATCCATATTTCATTCCACATCTTAGAAAAATTTGCAATTTCATAATGCTTCTCTTTTTTTCTTTTTTTTACTTAAAGCCAGTATACTGGATAGAAGACTAGAAAACTACTGACACAAGAAGATGAGAAAAGCGATTAAAGAGAAGAAGGATCATAGGAAGAACAAGAATGAATGAGAAAAGGAAATAAGAAGGCAAAGAAGCCCAGTTGTCAATAATGCCTCTGTCGTGGGATTCTTTTTGCAGGTGGCAGTTATTTGTCAAGGGAAAAGGGAAAAGATATTGGACTTGTGTGGAAATTTAGGGAAAAGATATTGGACTTGTGTGGAAATTTAGGGAAAAGCTGTTATATGTAATCTCTCATTTGGTAGATACACTGCTTAGTGTTCTAATTATACCCTCGTGTAAAACCTACTATCAAGTACTGGAGTTAACACTATGGGCTTCAACAAGAGACAAAGCGAGGACAAAGAGGAAATAGGAAAGAAAAATAAGAATCGTAGGAAGAACAAGAATGAAGAGACGAGGGAAAAAAAAAAAAAGGCGAAGAAGCTCAGTTGTCAATAATGCCTCTGCCATGGGATATCTTTTGCAGGTGGCAGTTATTTGTCAAGGAAAAAGATATAGGGCTGGACCAGGTTAGGGAACACTTGTCATATGTAATCTCTAATTTGGTACATACACTGATTAGTGTTGTAATTATACTCTCATGTAAAACACTAAAACCTACTATCAAGTAATTGGAGTTAACACTATGGGCTTACTTGTTTTGCCTCGATAAAACCTAGGTTCTTTTATCTTTTTGCTTATAGTTGTACTTCCTTACCTAACCACCTAGTCTCAATTGCCTTCTTATTTCAATGCTTAGATTTACCATCTCAAAACGTTTTCATAGGCACTTTGATAATAATAATAATAATTTCCAAAAGTAGGAAGTGAAGATAATGTTAGAAGAGCAAAGAAAAAGATCCTTAAAAATCATGCATGTACACTAATTCTACTCCACTAGTGAAGACAGATGGAGCATGCTAAACCCTAAAACAAAAATGCTCCGAGTGAGAAGACAGACCTGGAACTCAGCAAATTTACCAAAATGGGAGAACATGGAACACTATGACACGTGGAACAAACCCAAAATGTGGTACTTTAGATGGTTCAGTATCTATATGACAGAGAACACTGAGGCAGTTTAAAATATGTTAATCCACAACGTGTAAATATTAAAGGTTAGGCATGTTGCATGGATATGAATATGACACGATATGATACAGATACAACAACACAAACACAGTATCGATTTGGCATGTCCTAGAGTATCCTGGAGTAACAATGTCATGTCCAACATGAAGTGACAGACACAACGCCGAATTTTGGAGTACCTACACTCCCTACGTTAAAGATAAACTCAAGAAAATTATGAACAAAATTATGTCAGCAAAACATGCTAAAATTAAAATCAATTCCAATGATACTCAATACATTAAAAAAAGCAAATCAGAATGCCGATAGTAAAATCATTTTCGTACTAAAAAAATAATGTACGTTATCATCACTACGTGTGCAGAACACAATTTTCACATTCTTTAAGTGTTTTAATTGCACAATTAGGGTGTTAAAGTCCCGCTAATGCACAAAACTCCATAATGTGATAAGGGTTGAGGGTTAAATATTTATATTATTTCAATATGCTCCCGCAAATTGAATTCCCATTTTCGGACTTCACATGGCGGTATAATTTTTTTATAAATCTGCTTGAAATTGCACGTCATACAAGATTCAAATTTGGGTGGTGTTGATAACATGTTACTTCCTTCCAACTACACCAAAACTGTTAAGAGTTAAGTTGTGAAGAGAATTGAGGGTTTAAATTTTTTTATTTATTCCAACATGTTAAGTTCCTACAAAAGAATATGGTATGTTTTCGGTCTATCCAAGGATAATGACTATTTGACTCTATTAGTTTTAGTCAAAGATTTGATATGTATTTATAGATCAAAGTCAATAATTATCTTTACATATTTAGTATAGGACTATATATTTGTATTCATAACTTATTAGGGTCTTTCCTTGTATGATTGAGTTATTAGAAATATAACGAAACTCTTCTATGGATGAAGATGTGGGTCGGGTTTTGACCACCATGACCTGTCGAAGCCCAGTTCAACCCCCTTGCGGTTCCCGCCATATAACAGTTGGTGAGATTTTTTTTACCATTTAACCCCCCCCCCCCCCCCCCCCCTCTCCTCCTTATCTGTTATTTAGCCACTAGGACATTTTGGTCTTTGGGGGGTGTTTTTACTAAAATAGCCTTATGATTTAGCCATTTATGAATGCTAATAAGGGATAGATGACATTTTACCAGAGTAACTCCTATAACAGCAATATTTCAAGAATAATTGTCATCATTTGGCACCTGAAAAATTCTTATATATAGGAATTAATTCGTCCAAAATTAGCACAACAAAATTTCTTCCTCTTCTAATACTATCATTCAAATTTTATTTGGTAACGATTAGCTTCTTCTTCACTGTCATGGAAAATGAACAACTACCGTAGCAATTGCAAGGTCCGCAACCTCAACTGGCACAACCTTAAGGGGTACACGCAACGGAGGAGGAGGGCCTCGTCATTGCAATTGGTCCAATATTTGGATACTTTAGCAGAGTTTATAATAAATATGTTGCAGGCCTAGTAAGACTCATGAGTACAACTCATGTTCAATACATGAATTGTGAGAAACAATTCAAATAGGTACCTTAACGATGGTATAGGAATACTATGTAGGCAAGGACCCAAGGACCACGGGGCATGGAGCTCTACAAAATTTGTATCAAGAAGAAATGTCTTTTCAATTTATTTCGCGATTAGTATTAGAAACTTACGTAGTCACAATTATCATATATAATTTGAAAGAATTGACTGCAACAATTCTCATGTACTTATTGTTTTACTTGTCATTTTACAATATATGTTATTCTTGTTAAATAGGTGTTTCACGTTTGTTGATATGACTTGTGTTTTGTGTTTTCGCTTTTAATCTCTTTTCAAACTTTTTTTGTGATACTTGGCTTTGTATGGTCAGATATAGTATTGAGCAAAAATGGCTATAAATCCTCGGATGCGGCTACGATATGTGGTCATACAAAATTAGAGGGGTCAACCCCTAATAGCAAGTATCATAAATAAAGTTTGAATAGAGGTTGAGAACGAAAACACACAGGTCATATCAACAAACATAAAATTTATTCATTTTTATTACCAGTTTTTTAAACATCGAACCTAGTTTTTTTACTCAAATCGGTCCAAACCCAACCCGGCCAGGACACGACCCAGACCCAGCCTCGTCTATCCCGGACCAGCTCGGATCGGGTTCTGGGCCGGGCTGGATTTGGAATTTTGGTCTCCAACCCAGTCATGACTGGTACACAAGACCGGGTTGGCCCGAACCCGGTCAATGTGGGCCAGATCAGCCTGGGCACAGCCCACTCAACATCTTGACCTATGAAGAGAATGTTGGCTATTCCTACAATTATTTCCCTTCAAAAAGTTAGGGTTAGCCATCATACTTCAACCTATCCATCTCCCATACCCACTGCACTTCTAACCTCAACAGTACAGGAATGGAAATCACTCAACGATTAGCATCTTATTGTTTGTCATAACCCTACACATACCATAATATTCAGATAGCTTCTTTTTTCGAAAGTGTACGGGAGACTAGAAGACGAGATCATCTGCTTAATCATGGATTAAAAAAAGATTGCCCTAGGAAGTACAGGTAGTCCAAAAATTGGTGCTGTCCAAGTCCTGTAGCGTAAGACGTATCACGGGCAACACAGCCAATCTAGAATACCCTATGGCATACCAAACTTGTCGTCATGTTCAGGTCTCCATGTCCATATCTTGTCGTAACATAATTGTTTCCGTGGAACAATCGGCTTAACAATTTAGCACCACCATAATCAAACATACCAAATATAGGCCAATAGAAACTGCCATAACCCATAAAAACTCAACCGAACTCCCATACATTCGCAGCTACGACATTCTATATTCCTTTACAACCAAGTAAACTATACAACACGTGTATAATGCTTTCTTCGAAGAACTATACCTTCTAGTTGTAACTTTCTCATTCCTTAAGGGTCTGCTTGACAATTGTTGGATAGCGGTTATGAGGTGTTTTTAAATACCGGTTATGAACGATTATTAGGTGTCTGATTTTGGGCAGTTTTAAGTAGCGGCTTTTAAACCAATCTAATACATGCTTGGTACTTCATTAACGAGCGGTTATGAAAGTTTTTTAAAATAATAAAATTACTTATATGCTCATATATAAACAAAAGTCCTCCCAAAGAAAAATTATATCATTGCTCTCCCAAACAATAGCCTATACACTCATATAACTTGCAAGCATAAAATGGTATGGCAAATAATAAATATTAAATGTTGAGACTTGAGAGCAAAATATTCACTACCACATCAAATAGACCGCAAAATTAAAAAAAAAAACTCACAATTTGGAAGAAGTAGCCGTCAGATGGGACCCCAAGAGAAATAAGAAATATGGTAAGGTATTAGTAGTTGTAGTTATGCTTTTTGGTAAGGATATAAATGGAATAAAAAATAGAAACCCTCAAAACATCTCGATTTAGGGTGTTTATAAAGACACCCGAAATTACATTGCAGTGATTGCACTGGTTTTGGGAGATTTTTGAGATAGACTAAAACCAGTGACTCAAAAAATTACCAAGCAAGATTTTTCTTAAACACTTCATAAACGACCGGCTCAAAAAAAAGGTTCACAGTATCGGAATCGGTATCGGATCATTCGTATGAGTATCGAAATCGGCGGGTACCGGCAGTATTGGTGGGTTCGGATCGGAGTATCGGATTTTTTGGTATCGAAAAACAAATAACTATTAATAAATTATTGATATTTTAGAAAATAAATTTTAGACATTTAGACATAATTTTAATTCGGTGTTGTTTCTAAGTAGAATGAAATAATAGTCAACATTGCCGATTAGTTTACATAGGATAAATATATTGTTTCTCTTTTACATGCTTTTACAGCCTTACTATACTTTTACATCATTGTTGATTGGTCTCTTTCGTTCAATTTTCTTTGCCGAATTGACCCGAAAAGAGACCCTCTACGTCGGTATCGATCAGTATTGGGTATCGGTCGGTATCGATCAGTATCTGGTATCGGTCGGTACCGGATCAGGGCATGCCAAACCGTATCGGTATAGGTCGTATCGGTGGATCGTTTTTGGCCGATACTGCAAACTATGAAAAAAAACAAAACACGTGAAAATATCGTTGCCAAGCAAACCCTAAATTGTTTAGGATTCTAAAATTATTGGTAGCACTAAAATGGCAAAAGGGGCACAACTGAATCAACCAAATAGAACACGATATAAATAGCTCAAACTCAACCAAGATCCCATACATCCGCAACGCCACCATTTCCCCTTTTATTGTTTCTTTATAGAGAAACCAACAAACATATGATGTTCGCTTAAGAGGAGGAGGAGACTTTGGACCTTTTCTAGTCGTACTTCTCGTTCCAGGTGTAGACGAGGAACAGGACCCACGACATGCTGAGCACGAAGTCCCCGACGAGCTGCCTCGGCCAGTCGGAGGCGAGGTCCTCGAGGCCGCGCTCGACGAGGACGCGCCAGAGCGCGACGGCGGCGTGGAGGAGCACGCAGCCCTTGGCGAAGAAGACCTGGAAGTCGCGGTCGCGGACGAAGGCGACCATGAAGAGGAGGGCCCCGACGACGAAGAGGAGGAGCCCCGCGAAGGAGTCGGAGACCTGGATGAGGAGCTGGTCGTGCGGGGTGGACCCCCGGAGCTTTCCGGCGGTCTCGGCGCCGTGGCCGAGGGCGGAGAGCTCGTCGAGGTAGAGCATCATGAGGGCGCCGCAGGAGGTGGCGATGGCGGAGTGGAGGAGGCAGATGGCGAAGAAGCCGTTGGAGGAGGAGGAGGAGGAAGGAGAGGGGGGAGACATTGGAGAGGAAACCCTAACCCTAATTTCCGAGCCCTAATTTTGCGAGTGGAGCGAGGGAGAGGGGATCTCTGGGAGGCATTGGGAGTTTAATGAGAAGTGATGATGAAGGGAGGAAGATGGTGATGATGATGATGGGGGAATTAATTAATAAAAAGGATAATGAAAAGAAGATGGGACAAAGACCAAGGACTCAAGGAGTGTGGTGTGTGGATCCCATGTCTCATGTCAATATATATTTATCCAGTCAGATTATATGGCTCGCACAGTACTCGTGCAGTAATCGTACGAGCCGACGGAGGGGACCGAAAAGGTCGAAGGACAGAACATGAGAGGGGGAGAGAGGCGGCAGCGGAGCAAGAGGGGAGGGGGGGGGGGGGGAGGAGGAGGGAGGCTGCGGAGTAGGAGTGGGGAGGGCGGTGGCTCGCACGAGTACGCGAGTACTGGAGAGCCATAAATCAAACCGAACCTACTACTAACATTGGTAATTAGGGATTTTGGATAATTGTTACATTTTTTACGCACACATTTAAATACCGTTTTGTGCAAAATATTCTTGACATATTGACATCAGTTACAAACTTTGTATTATTTTGAGTAGAGAAAGAAAATACTGATTCTAATTTTAATTGTTTCAAAATAATAAATAAAATAAATAAATAAATAAAAATATTCCAACTCTTGTGAGGAAGGAAATGTTCATATATCTTAGATCTTATTGTAATCTTCATGATTCAGTTCTGGAACATCAAGAAATGAAGAAATATGTAGATTTTGGATTTGACCATAAGAAAAAGCCCAATCAACTCACTCACAGTGATGTTGTAGGTCATAATAAATCATATGTTTATTTCAATATTAACAAATTATCGACTATACGAAGCAATTTGGACTAAAGCCCACCGTAAAAATTCAGATGGAGAGCCCAAGAAATGACATTATTATATGTCATCATTGTTGGCACTTGTCACGGTCAACTCGATTTTGATAATTAACTAATCTTTGATTCGATATGTGGCCGATTTTGATATTTAACCATCGAGACCTTGTTCACGCTCGATCGTGAGCATATTATAAATTCTAGGCCTCCCAAGCTGCTCGTTGTGCTGATTTTCTTGCAGCGGCGCTGGGTTTTGATTCTGTCCACGCTCCATATTATCATTATAGCTCGGCGACACATGGCCCTGTTGAGCACAACTGAAGCATGATTTGTTAGCAAAACGACAGACTTCTTGAGTGTGATCCCGTAGGCTACGGTAACTGCAATCCACCCTACGGTGTTGTTCACCGTCGGTCTTCCTTTCCCCGTCGTGGTATCTTTTCGCGGGTTTATTGTGACTAGCCTGAACTTTTACTGGAGCACTTCGTTGGCTATATTCATCCATCTGTACTGCTGTCTCAAGGCGGCCTTGGTGTACTATTCGCATGCTCGATTTAGTACATCTTTTTGAATATCATCATTTAGACCTTTCACAAAACGATTCATGCGAGCCCTTTCATTAGGTATCATCGAGCCAGCGAACTTAGCAAGTTTGGAGAATTTAGACTCAGTCCTCAACGGGCATGCTCCCTTGCTTAAGTCCCATACTCATCTTCCTTCTTCTGACAGACCGCATGAGGAAGATATTGTTCCACAAACGCTTGCTTGAACATGTTCCAAGTGATTTTTCCATCTGAAGTATTGGCACTTAGTTTTGATTTTTTGGCTTCCTACAGATCGTCTGCTCGCAATCGCAACTGTAGGGCTGCACATCTCCCACGTTCTTGAGGGTCCTGAAATGTTAGCCTTTGGTACTCATGCACACAAGTTTAAATCAACTAATCTTCTGATTCTACATTGTGGTGAAGTGTGTTCATATTTACCACAGTAGTGGCATGTAACATGCATATTTGTGTTAGGAGCATGATGATAATAATGTCTATGTGTGGATGATTGTCGTGTTGCATGAGAAAGCGTGTTTGTGTGCAACATGTGTATGTGTGTTTTTCCTATGTCGTGTATTCTTGTGTTGAGTAGTCTTGTGTCTCATGTGAGTGCTGTGACCGTGAGACTGAGTTTGAGGTTGAATAACCTGTTTGCCCAGCGTGATCTCTAATCTTTTAGAGGCAGTATACATTTCATCATATTTAGTAGTCAAAGCACTAATTCTTACAGCTGTAGTATTGTACTTCTTTTTCTCTTCAGTAAACTCTTTATTGAGTAGGTAAGATCATGTGTTTGTTTCTCAATACGTGATTTAGCATCGTGTAAGCTTAATTCAAGCTTGGATAATTCGTCAGTGTTATCTGTGGGAGATGTGTCTCTAACATTATCAAGCAAGCATGATAGTCTATGAATCTCAGCTTCATGAGTCTTGATCTTATCCTTTGCATGTTTGTACTTACTAAGTAACTTCTTGTGATCTTCAAGTAAATCACTAAAAGCATCTCCAAGTTCATCAAAAGTAAAGTCATCAAGTAAATTATCTTATCGGACGTTGTCATTAGGCAGACGTTTGCAGTATCTTGGAGAGTGTCCTTTTCTACTTCTAAGTCACTGGCTTCGCTCTCGTGCCAGATGCTTGTGTTGGCATACTTTCGAGAGGATGGCCTCTTGTATGATTTTTCATATCGACTCATGTTCTTTGCTGCAGGGCAGTCTTTTTTGACATGCCCTATCTTCTTACAGCCGAAGCAGATAGACTCTTCATCATCGTCTTTGTGTTGTTCCTTCTTCTTTTGGTTAAAACGTAGAAACTTTTTGAAGTTCAGAATCATGAGCGCTTGATCATCACCTTCGGAGTCATCATCGTCCGTTTCATCTGGAGCAGTCTTTCGGCGATGAACTCTTAGAGCGATTTCTTTTTCCTTTGGAGCAGTTTCTTCAAAGTCCTTGAGATCGAGCTCATGCGTCATTAGTTTGCCCATCAGAGTCTCCAGAGACATGGTAGTGAGATCGTTGCCTTCGATGATTGTCGTGACTTTGGAATTCCAGTTCTTCGTTAGACCCCTTATTACGTTGCGTATCTTCTCATGGTTGGAGTAGTTCTTTCCGAGGAAAAATAGGGGGTTGATGATGTCGAGAAATCTGGTGAACATTTGTGTGATCGTCTCGTTGGGTTTCATCTTGAATGCATCATATTCCTGTGTTAGCCGACTGATTTTTGATTCCTTAACTTGAGTGGTTCCTTCGTGAGTCACTTCTAGAAGTTCCATACTTCGTGTGAAGTGGTACACGTAGATACCATGTTGAATTCAGTCCTGTCTATAGCACAGAAGAGAGCATTAATAGCCCTAGCATCTAGACTAGTCTGTTTCTTTTCTGGCTCAGTGTATTTGTCATGGGATTTCTGTATGAGGTTTCCATCAACTACAATTCTAGCAGGCTTCTTATAACCATCTGTAACTATAGTCCATAAGTCAAAGTCTAGAGATTTCAGATAGAAACTCATTCGTGTTTTCCAGTAACTGTAGTTGGTTCCATCAAATATGGGTGACCTATGAGTGGACTGTCCTTCACCGTAGTTGGTGAGAATGGGTTGTGTGGTTGCCATACATCAGCTCTAGGGTGTTAATCCTTTATCAAGAGACCAAAGCTTTGATACCAATTGAAGTAACGTGTAGGCAACTCTACAAAGAACCCAATATGTCACTCACGCACTAAGCATATAGAAATACGACACCACTTTCTAAGAGATCATCAATTGCAAGGCACTACTAGACTCCAGAGTAAGTGTCAGCATGTGCGAGTTAGGAAAATGTGGTCAATTGATTCGTCTTCTTCAAAAAGTAACATTTGCATCCCAGATGCTCTCATAGAATTGCCTCCAGAGATAGGGATGCATAGATACTTCAAAGGAAACCACTCCTTTTCTACAACTTAACCTTCAGCTAAGGAACTGTGTAAATTCTATTACCATATGTAACTATGGTCCATATGTAACTATGGTCCATAAGTCAAAGTCTAGAGATTTCAGATAGAAACTCATTCGTGTTTTCCAGTAACTGTAGTTGGTTCCATCAAATAGGGGTGACCTATGAGTGGATTGTCCTTCACCGTAGTTGGTGAGAATAGGTTGTGTGGTTGCCATACATCAGCTCTAGGGTGTTAATCCTTTGTCAAGAGACCAAAGTTCTGATACCAATTGAAGTAACGTGTAGGCAACTCTACAAAGAACCCAATGTCACTCACGCACTAAGCATATAGAAATACGACACCACTTTCTAAGAGATCATCAATTGCAAGGCACTACTAGACTCCAGAGTAAGTCTCAGCATGTGCGAGTTGGAAAAATGTGGTCAATTGATTCGTCTTCTTCAAAAAGTAACATTTGCATCCCAGATGCTCTCATAGAATTGCCTCCAGAGATAGGGATGCATAGATACTTCAAAGGAAACCACCCCTTTTCTACAACTTAACCTTCAGCTAAGGAACTGTGTAAATTCTATTACCATTTATCAGTAAATATTCTGGATAGGACATCTGAGGCATAGAGGCTCATCCCACCCGCCTGGTATGGCACTTTCTTATTACCAGCCTTCGTCCAGATTGATCTGTTGCATTCTTAGGGAGAGCTGATATTCCAATTTGTTACTTTAGAGATTGTTGAGGAAACACATAAAACAGCCGATGTTTCTCATATTTCTGGGGATAACAATGTAAGGGGGCGTTTGGTATGCGGAATACTATATAGCCGAAAATTCTATATTTTCGGAAATCAAATTCCAAGTAATTAAATTTTCTGAAAAATTACATTTTCATGTTTGGTGACTATATAAATATTCCCGGGAAAAAAAAATATGATAAAAAAATAAAAAAATGAAAAAAAAAAACCAAAAACGATAAAAAGAAAAAGAAAAAAAAGGGAAAAAAAAATCCAACCAAAATAAAATAAAAAAAAGACAAAAAGGCAAAAAAAAAAGACAGAGACAATTTGTCGAGACTCGAGACCAGTCGCAGCAGCCACACAATTTTTCTGGCGACAGTTTCGATTACGGCAAAACAATGGTAGCGCAATCCCTACGGCTTTTCTCTGCATCAAGATGTCAAGGGCACTATAAATTCGCGAGTCGACATATTTTTGGCGGTCTTGGATATGCACTATTTTTTCAGTATTGTCGGAATTTTGGCAGCTCTAGGACTGCCAAAATGTGTTGTCCCCTACTAATTTTTGTAGTGCCCTTAACATTTGCCTTAATGTCAGTTACTTTTGTGGGTATGACTTTGCTCCGAAGGTTCTTTCTAGTGTTTATTAAATTTGTGAAGGAATTTTTTTTTGGGATAAATAATTTTTTTTTTTGTAATTGTTGAAAAAGGAGGTTTTGGTGTCCTTAATTTGAGATTTTTTTAACTTTTTTATGCTATACAGATGGAGAGAAATTTTTTTTTTGTAGTTCAGATTTTTCTTGGTCAAGTCTTGTTAAGTGTAATTACTACTCAAATACGGTTGTTTAAAGTATAGAGTCAATCGGTTGTCAAGACTTTACCTCTTCATTCTGTGGAAAGAAAATGCATTTCCTTGTAGTTTCCATGGGCATAGAAAAGTAGGATTCGTGTCACATTTTTTCCGTTGTTTTGGTTGGTGCAGAAAAAAAAAAAAAAATAACAATGTTCCATTAATATTCTTACCTTTTAAAATAAAAATAACATTATAAAAAATAACATTAATGATAAAATAAGCAATGACACATGATTATTTTTGTCATAATTTTTGTAATAAATGTTGGAAAAGGAGGAGGAAAAATCAATCCCAGGGGTCATGAGTGGAACTATATTCCCTCCAATTTTTTTTCTTGTCAAAAAATTGATTCCCAAATTTGTGGCTACAAAAAAAGGAAAGAAACAACTTTTCTTTCCTGATTTCTTAAATCCGTGAACCAAACGAGGCCTTAAGGTAGGGTCCCTCTTAAAAGATGACATTGTTATTAAATATGAACAGGACACAGCTATCTAATTCTTGAAAGATACTTGGTGCGGACACGACAATTTTACTCCCTCGTATCATAACCTATATATGGGGAGTGTTTTTGTATTGGTTGATGTGTAATGGAGTTCAGGTGTTTGGCTCGGGTGGGAGCTGCCGACATGAAAGTGGTCCAAAGTATACGTTGTAGTTCATGTCGGCTAACGTGGCAGATCATTTTGGCAAGTTTCACATCCGCTTTTTTTTTTCTAGCAGACGTGGACTGAAACTATTTTTTTTTAATCCAGCTGACGTTATTTAATATACACAAATAATTTTTTGACCACTTTAGGACGGTTAGTTAATTATTTAATTTTATTTTTTTATAATATATTTTTTTTATTTTACCCACTTTCATAGTCTTCCAAATACTAAAAGTATGATTACTTTCAAGTTACAATATATTACATATCCAAACATTTCAGATAATAATTAGCATAAAATTTAAAAGCACATGCATTTCATTTTTACCAGACAAAAAATCACTTTCATACGTTCTTCCACTTCAACCAACCAAACAATTCCTTAGGTCTCGTTTGGTTCGCGGAATGGAAGGGAAAGGAAATCAATTCCTTGTCATTTCCTTTCCTTTGGAAAATTTTATTTTCCATTGATTTTTCTTTCCGATGTTTGGAAATGTCAAGTAATTTGGAAATGAAAGTGATTACTTCAATGTGGGAAAATGATTCCTTGCTTGGATGGATGGAATCACTTTTCCTCCTAATTTTTCTTTTATTAGGAATTACTTTCCTTTACTCCTCAATTTCTATAACATCCAAACATAGAAAGTAATCAATTTTCTTTTTCAAACCGGAGATTCCGCGAACCAAACGTTGCCTTAGAGTTACTTAGGGCCTGTTTGGTTCTCGTTTTTAACTCAGCTTTATGAGTTTAAACGGAGAATATGGAGGAAAGTTTGTTTGGCAGCTTGCATTCAGAGTTTGCTTTCAAAAAAAAAAATTCAAAAAACAAAGTTATAACTTCGTTTTGGGAAAAGTGAGCAAAGCTCTTTCCAAAGTGTGATTTATCACACTAGCAGGGGGGCTCACACCCCACACCCCTCCAGAATCTCCTCAGTCCTCCCCCAACTTTTTTTCTCTCTCCAGCAAAATTTCTCCCAAGCCATCTCTCTGAGCGGGAGGAACCAAGAAGACGAAGACGAAAACCCTAACCACTCCGGTCTCGTGCCGAGCGCTCGGCTCTTTCCGCCTCGCGCTCCGCCGCCTCGCTCTCCTCCCGCCTCGAGCTCGTCGACGACGAGACCTACGGCCCATCCTGTGTCTTCCAGCACGACCTCGGCGCCAAGCACGCCTGTGCCGCGCAGGAGATGCAGGAGGGGCTCTTCGGCTCCGTGGAGGTGCTGCTGGCCAAGACCTCGCTCGACGCCCCTGCCGCGGTCACCCACCTCATTGTCGGCTGTAGCATGTACTCTCCTGTTCCCTTGCTCGCCGCCATGGTGGCCGCCCACTTCGGTGGCCGTCTGCCTCGGGTGGTTGTATCGGACACAGAGACAAGACAAGAAATGTGTCAGGGTGGACACAAAGATGACAGACAAATTTTGGAACTGGACACTAGTTTTCCATCTTTGGACACAGAATTTATGACACAGGATATAATATGACACAGGACATATTAAAAAATATATTTACTAAAAATATTTTACCAAACAGATTTATATTTTTTGTTTCAAAAAACTATTTTCTAAATGAAACTAACCAAACACAAACTCAGAATCTCTATACTCAGAAAACAGTTTTATAACTTACTCTCAGAAAACTGTTTTCAGGAAAAAATTTCAGAAAACATATCCAAACGGACCCTTAATTTCGAATCAAGGAACTTGAGGGATGGTGATTATACATGGGCCGCCAAATTGAGAAGAGTTATCATTAATTGAAGAATTATACCAAAAAAGTCAAACATTTTCTACATCTTTTCTTGGTATTTCTCTATCAAAGTCAGTATCAGAAGATAGAAGTTGTCCAATGATGATTCATATAATGTTAAATCTCTTTACAATGTGATTAACTCATTTGGTACAAATTGGACGCCAAGAACAAGGATCTAGAGAGTTCAAGAACCTTCGAATACCAAAATTTTGATGTGGCTTGCAACTAAAACAAAGCTGTTTGCCATTGACAATTTGAAAAAAAGAAAAGATTGCTTAAATATGGCTATTTATAAGAGCACATTAAAAGTTGATCAGGACTAGTCAAAAGCAAACTTTGATTTATTTACATGTTTGTCATTGAAAAAATTACTCAGGACTAGCCAACATATGAGTATATAAGTCAACTTTTTATTTTTTTTGCTCTCCTCTCTTTCCTCACAAGAAGAAGAAGAAGAAAAAAAAAAAAACAAGAACAAGAACAAAAACATCAAAATTTTTCAAACCTAGTTTATTTTGATTTTTTGCTCTTCTAATTTTCTCAAATCTCTTTCTCCAAATCCTAGTTTATTTTTCTTCTTCTTGTTTGGGCATTATGGATGAAATCCTAGTTGTAGAATAAATTGGGTTATCAAATCTATTAGTCTAATAACTAATTTTTCTTTATTAATAGAAGACTTATGCATGAAATCCTAGTTGTAGAAGAAAACTATGGAAGAAATCATAGTTGTAGAAGAATTGGTTCATATTAGAAAATTGAGACAGTCCTGAAAGGGACTTGCCGGCAAGTCCCTTTCAGGACTGCCATAATTTCTGGCAGTCCTAAAGTCGAAATTTTCGAATGAAAAAAACATGTTAGGATTTATTTCAATCTTTATAATAGAGTAAAATATGCATTTTAGGGTTTATTATCATGCATTCTTTGTGAGGAAAGAAATATTTAAGCTTTATTTCTATGCATTTTAGAAAGCTAGGATTTTGGAAGAGAGAGTGAAATTTAGAAATGAGAATGAAATTTGGGATTGGGGGGGGGGGGGGGGGGGGGGGGGGGGGGGTTGGACAGTCCCATGAGTAGAAAATTTGGATAGTCCCAGTAAATTCTCCTCAAACATTGGCTAGTCCCAATCCTGGCTAGTCCTGATCAACTTTTGATGTGTTCTTATAAATAGCCTTGAATATTTGTATATTGTGTTTGAAAGCTGAAGAATAAATAGATCATCTATTGTAGCTTTTTGTCATATTCTACTGGAAAATCTTACTAACGTCAAATGTCAGTACAACAATTCAGCCTACAGATCTACTGAACTATTGGATTTTATCAAGAAACATTATTCCAAAAGATTCTTTACTTATTGGTAGTTGTGCTATATTTGGTTATTTATTGGTTTGTTTGGCCCAAAAGAAAAACATAGAATTTTCAATTTAACGTCTGCCAACCTTAATTCTTTTGAGAGAAAAAAAATCTCGATTATTTTGGATAGAAACATATGGATTTATCTTGACCGGTCACTATTTCCTTATTATATCTTCTCATCTTTCAATGGATTTATACTTACATGAACAGAATTTCAAACGAGCATCCTAATTACATCATTCTACCAAGCTAGATTGTGAAACTCGAATGTTCTTGGGGTTACCGAAAAAAGACATAAAACTCTGACTGGAGGACGAAAGATCGATGGATCGAGCCACGGAAGCGTATTATTCCTTCCATTTATAAATGGTGGGCCCAAAAGACATGCAACACAGCTCGTCTGACCAACAAATCCTATAGGTCCTTTATGCAACAAAGGTTGAATGATATTTCCATTTACGAGCAACAACCAATTCATCAAACAAGAAAAACTATGGCCGTTAATTGCATGACTACTAAATTCGACCCATAGTTAACTCAAAAGCTGAAGCTATCCAGATATTTACAAGAATCGGAGATCAGTCAATAATAAACACAGTTACTGGCAATCTGCTCAACTGATCTGCAAAGCATATCATCAATTACAACTATCCTATGCTTCAATTATTTGTATGAGTTCCCCATCTATTGCATTTACCTGACAATCGTGGCATATATGAACTACGGGCTCACCATTCACAACTGCCACGTGGTGAGTCCGTCCCACTGAATAATTTCTCCGTGCTGCGGGGAGAAGGAACAATAGAGTTCAAACAACAACAAAAACATCCCATTATTACACTTCCCTTGCACACAGATGCAATAGTCAACACATCCTAGAATTTGCAACAGTTATTTGTTCAATAGGTAAATGGGTTGGCTTACATTCTTTTCTGAAGTTTAGATCTTAAAGATCTTTACATGACAAGTAAAAACTAAAAGATCGAAAGAGAATAGCAATATTACACTAAACCTTCTGGCTGGTGCCCCCCATCCACATTGGGGTATCAGTGGTTAAAAGATGATCCATATATCAAAATGAAAAGACGACGACTCGGTTTTATCTCCTAACTGGAGATCAAAGCCTTTTTAGGCTTCATCATCATCATCATCATCAAACCGTATTTTCTTCGAAGCCGGCTGAATTTGACCCACCTGTCATAGAATAGAAAATAAACATAAACAAGGGATCAAGGTTTTATATAAATTAGTGTATGACCACTCATAATTATTTTACTACAGATTGGTTCGGGCATTTCTTTCCTCGAGCAAACCTCGCCTAAAGATATATTCCTGACTTGGTAGTAAAGCTCCAACAGATCAAAAACCAATGTCAGCTCAAAGCATCAAGTTCAAACAAGTCAATTTGTTCTTCTAGGTGTGTTTGCAAGCACGATATCCATGTTATGGCCAATCCAGTTTCAAATAATAAACAGTACTATCACCATTTTAGCCTTCTCACATCAAAACAAGGTAGGCTTTGGGACAAAATAATATTATACGCACAATCCTAACAAGGTAAAGAAGCACCTACCAGAAACCGTAACTCCCTTGGCAAGGGTGGAAGCTGGTTTCTTAGTTATACATCGTTTAAGCTCATCAATTTACTCTTTGCAGGAGTGAAGTCCAAATTTAGACACTCCTGCAGAGAGTGAAGTACAATTTACTCTTTGCAGGAGTGAAGTCCAAAGTCCAAATTTGACACTGTCGCACGTGTCATGTTACTCGTGGGCTGCACGTATTTTCCAGCTTTTAGTTATGTAGATTTATAGTTGATTTGATTCTTCCAGGAGAGCTGTAAGTGGCTATAGAAAAGCTGCAAAGAAAATCCAAAGTTATACTGCCGTTGGCTTCAAATTATTTCGAATGAAAAGATTGACCGGAGATCTAACCAAAAGAATCGAAATGATGTGGTCATGTGTAAACTCCAAACCAGCTTAAGCCGTCAATTTGTCCTTCATTTGCAGCCAGAATGACACCAGCACAAGGATGCTGCAAGTATCGTCTGATAGGATTGTCAAGCACATAAATACTGCAGAAATTTAGACACCAAAAAAACAGACGAGACTTGCAGCTATCATTGGTTGCATGACAATCCTATCATACGAGACTTGCAGCGTTCTCGTGCTGGTGTCATTCTGGCTGCAAATGAAGGACAAATTGACGGCTTCAGCTGGTTTGGAGTTGACATATGACTGCATCATTTCAATCTTTTTGGTTAGATCTCCGATCAATCTTGCTGTTCGAAATGATTTGAAGCCAACGGCAGTATAACTTTGAATTTTCGGTACAGCTTTTCTATAGCCACTCTCTATTGGAAGAACCAAATCAACCATAAACCTACATAATTAAATGCTGAAAAAGACGTGCATCCCACGAGTGACGTGACAAGTGTGGCAAAGAACTTTGCAGGAGTGTCTAAATTTGGACTTTGGACTTAACTCCTGCAAAGAGTCTAAATTGCTCACTCTCTGCAGTAGTGTCTAAATTTAGACTTTTGACTTCTGGTCTTCACTAGTGTCTAAATTTGGAATTGACATCTTTGTTTTTTTTGCCTTTTCTACAGTGAAAGTGACAACTTAAATGTTGTCTCATCACTCCACTTCTACAAAAACCAACCAAATACCTATAAGAAGTTGCAGCAGCTACGTTTTCACTTTTTTCATGACTTATGCGTCAAATTACTGAACCAAACACGCCCTAAATGGATTTTCAAATCCAGATGCTCTATCTTTTAAGCCGACATTTCATCCAATTCTCAGTTCTTGATCTTCCTGTTAACAATTCAAGATTCTAAACGGCGGTAGGCGGGTGCGCGGCGGAGAGAGTCCGCCTACTGCCTAGACACCACCTAGACGGTCGATACATTTGAACATTTTTTAGTATTTTACCATAGATTTTTGCATAATATGCATATTTTAAAGGTGTTTCATGCATAAAAGTTGTAGAACGAAGATTTATGAAGTTTTAGTTTTGTAAAAGTGAACCATAGGCCCATAATGCTTACAAAACCTTTTTGGCCAAATATCTTGTTAGGTATTGTTCCGCCTAGGCGTCTACCTACGCCGCCTCACCTCCGCCTATGCCGCCAACCTCCGTTGGCCGCCTACTCCACCGCCTACCGAAAAAACGGTGTGGAGAGAGACCGCCTACCGCCTAGGCACCACCTAGGTGGGGTAGGCGGCCGCCATTTAGAACACGGCAATCTTGGACAAATTCCAAGTTTATCATAGTCTGATCTGGCTGAAATGCAATTATTACATGATCCCGAAGACTGACACTATATAATTGGCATAGCTCCAAGAAGCCTATGGGTCTGCTCTCTCCCCTATAGCAAAACATGGTGCCTTTCAGCAAATCATCTACAGTCAGATTATTCAATAAGCCCGTGCATTACTTTATAATTACCTCAAGTAGGACTTTGGCGTCAAATTCCAACCGTTTAAACATAAATTTTGCAAAGGGTAGGACTATTGTCACTGTCAAAATGGATATGGCACAGCCTAATAAATGAGTATAAGAAGTTCACAATGCCTAATATTCCAACTCATCTTCATTCAAGCAAGAAAGAAAATGAGTGAAATGCCAACTCATGGGTGCTGGGTCCTCAATTATTTTTACTTCATGCAAGGAATGCACACATTCCTCCTAGAACTTTAGATCACTCTTACATAAACTTCATCTGGCTACAATTTTTTTCAAAACGGCCCTGTTGGCAACTCAACGGCATTTCTCTAACCACCCTCCTTCTATGCCCAAACAATCGGACCAATATCAACCAAGGGAAATTCCCTCCATTCCTCTCCTAAACTTGTAATTTTTCATCAAACACTACCAACCTTCTGCGGTACCAAGCAACCTCAAAGCCAAACAAGTAACCTCCTCCAGTGCCGAGCAACGTAAAAAGCCAGCAAGAAACATTCTTTGTGTGATCACTTTCGAAACACAATCTGCCCTTTGAAGGCCTCCAAGAAATCCCTTGCCATAATAAAAAAAATGGTGCTCCCTTGCCTCATCCTCGACTACTTTGAACCCACCCTGCTCCACTACCTCCAACATGTCACCACACTCTATCAAACCACTGAAATCCGGCTTCGTCAACATCACCAACAATAGTGATGGAGACTCTTTGCCAAGGGCTGTCCCCCTGGCTTCTCGTTATACTTATACCAAGTCCATGCACCAGATACCTTACCACATGTCCATCATTGAGAAGTTCGCTCATCACCTTCCCTGGCCTTCAATTCTTCTACAGAAGGACGGGTGCAAGAACTTCGACCAGCTCCAATAGTTCCACAAGATCATTGAGGCCGCCATGGACAAGGGGCTCGCACTCTCTTCATTGTTGCAATCATTTCTACTCCCAACGATAAGGTCACTATGCATTGCGGGTCCTCATTTCTTAGATTCATTTTCTTGTTTAGACTAGTAAAAGGATATATTAGGCATTGTTAAAGCATGATCATTATTAGGTTGTGTCAATAGCCACTTTGGTTGTGTCAATAGCCCTGGCCTTATATTTTAGCAACTATATCAAACATTCCACTGGGATCTTCCCAAATTAGTTCTCCATGACCAGCAACATGTTTATGGAGAAACACTTGAATGACAACTATAAGGAAATAGTTCTGTAGAGAAATCTAATCTAAATCTGTCGTACCAACTGTTTCTAACACAACGAAATTATTAGTGCAAGTGATTTCAATCAGACTTGAGTATGCCAAGGTCCATGTCATATGTGAAAGTCTGCAATTTAGTTCATTCCTATTAAGTCTCCACATTAGCAGCTAGAACTGGTTAAATATGGTGACAATCTGGTGACACGACCCACAATAAAAGCTACATGAGAGCTGAGTTTCTGACCTAAAATATGGTACCAGGACTAGTTGTAAGCCCAACAAAATAAATAAACTTTTCTACGAGGTAAATTCAAGTACAAGTTAGGTTGATTTAGTTCAAAGTTATATTCCTGCCCATATCTAAACTAAAGCAGTCGGTTTATTTGACACCATATGCTCAACATCTCATGCCCGGTTAGTTCAGGATAGGTCAAATTTTAATAGATATACAAAAACAAGAATACGATAAACCAGAGTTGAAATATAAATAGTGAAGCCCAGATACGAACAGAAACAATATAGTCTACCATGTTCTCAAATAAATATACATCACTTGCATGCTTATTCAGTTGATTGAACAAGTGACATGTGATTATACTCATGATCTGATTTTGAGGCCCTTATCAACATTAATGTTCTTCTAACTAGACAGATTACAGCATGCTTTCTAAATCCTTTTTTTCCGCTAAAGTATTTAAGGGTTATAACCAATGTTACTAATACCTTTAAACAAAATAAGGGCCCACAAGGCCCACAACCAGATCAACCTCCACTTATTCAACTTAACCAATCTATTCAAACTAATCTGACTGAAAATGACAAAATGCATTCTTGTTCAATGTGTACCTAAACCTAGTTGGATGAGCAACAATAAGCTTCGAGAACTACAAGCGGTATACTTGTCAAAAATTAACTACTAATAACTTTGTAGGCTTCAGTTCAAACATCTACCGTTATGTGCAAGAAATATTCAGAAAGCATCAAAACTAAGTTGAATCCAGTAACAGAAACCGTGAAACTATGAATAAAAATACAACTGAATATAGCGGATGATGAAAAACAGAATGAAACTTTAAGTTGGACAACCCAGGCACTTACTCAGCAATGAATTTAGGTTCAACTTTAAGCATAATGTGCCAGAGACATGAGCACGATTTTCAAATTAGTAGTAACGGCATGAATTTGATAAGATGTTACTTCAATCAGAAAATAAATACCCCTATGTTTCCCTAGAAAATGAAGGAAAAGAGCAAACGAGTTCTACTCACCAATTCTGGGCATTCATAGTCAATGCCAGCATCCCTGATTCGCTTACACCTTTTCTCAACTCGTTTTATAATTCCTTGAACCATCTTCTGATGTTCTGCAACAGTTTTTTCCTGGAAATACAAAACCAGGAATTGATGATCTCATACATAGATTTCTGGACGAAAAGTTGCTCAAGTACAGCAATATATAGTTGTTACCTTGTTATGTCGCTTCCGTTGAATCTCCCGCCAGTTTAATGGGGCGTTTTTCCGAGTAACTCCTCTCCATCTAGATGAAGTATCAAAATATGTAGATAAGAAGATCGATGAATTATCCCAAATGGCTTTCAATCATAACATATCATTAAAAGGTTCTGTGGTTTAGAAGATTCAGCTGTCTACTGTTCCAGTCCATGTTTATAAGTGGACAGGGCAGACATCTGATACCTTACACCTACAGACACTACTAAGGCATACAAAAGATAAGGAAAATAGAAAAACAACCTACAAATAAACAACACAAAATAAATATAGAAAATAAGGTAAAGAAACCAAGAGCAAAAGAGAATAAGAAAAAAATCAGAGAAAAAAGGAACCAAAAGAAGGCGTAACAAAAATGAGAATGTTCTGTTGATTCATCAGGCTATTAAGTATTAACTTAAACATTTCAAAGTTTCAACACTACAACAAGAACAAAGACTTTATACCAACTTTTTAGGGTCGGATTTGTGATCCTTTTCTTCCATTCGGTTCTGCCGAAGGCCATGTCCTTTTTGTGACTAACAAAAATCATATCCTTCTTTAAAATTTCAAACCATGTTCCTTTCGGACTACCTCTAGTCCTAGCAGCTCCTTTAACTACTATCTTATTACTCTTCCACATAAGAGCATCTATTGCTCTACCTTGCACAGTTCAAACCACCTAGACAATTTTCTTTCATCTTGTCCTCAATTAGTTTGACGCCGCCTCTAACTTCCCATGAATACACTCATTTCTTATGATATCTTTTACTTTACCAATGTGGTGTCAAAAGAACTTTTATTGAACCCACTGTCAAATTGCAAGCCACTGAAGCTGGATAGAGGTGGATTCTAGATGGAATCATGCTGTTGATCCTGGTAATTTTCCACATGTACTTACCTAAGTTTATTAAGTATAAACTATTTCAATAATTTTTCCTGTGGTATTTAGACTACGGGCAGTTTCCACTTTGCACTTGTTGACTCAATAAGTAACAAAGATCCCTTGCAACTATCTTCACCTTCAAAGATTAAAGTTTGGGCACTGTTGCGCTCATCTTAGAAATTAGAATAACAGGAGAAAATCTGGAGATAAACCCCGTTATTTTTCCTTGAAGTTCCATGCATGGTTAAAGGCATAATACAAAAACAGCAACAAAGCCTTCATCTCAAATTTATGGGGGTTATAGGCGTAATGTACAAAAAATGTATTTTTTTATTTCTATTTATTTTAAATTATAAGGAAAGGTGTAAAACCGTCAAGAAGTTCACTCTCTATAAGCCAGGAGTAAATAGGGGCTCTTTGTTATGAGACTGTTATGTATCTTCTAATTGAGTTCAAAAACTGAAAGGCCTTGATTTTTCAAATATTATATTCATTAATATAATCCTTCTTTCTGTCATTACTTTTCTTACATAAATTATTGATCAATAGTTGACCCTTCTTAAAGCGACTGCAATCAAATGTTGTTGTAAAATACTAAAATATTAAATTTTTGTTGGGCCGACTTCAAAACTACATAAAAGATGTCCACTCTTTAACTGATGAAATGATGGAGTACTCTGTCAGTCACTACTCATATAAGATCATATTAGTTATCTAAACTTTGTTTAATTGTTAAATATCTCTTCTTAATTTATTTATTACTTTATTATGTTCTTAATCTTTCAAAAATATGTTGCCACCAGCACAGAAACAATGCACACAATATGATCGTGAAGGGTTAATTGTTGCCATACTTATCCAAAAATATTATTGCTACAATCATCTATGTGCATCTGTACGAGATGAAGCAAGTTCATATGGCTAATGAAATTCCAATTTCAAACTTACAGCTTTGGATGAACACGCTCTGGAGGAACAAGCTGAAGTTGAAGGTTATGCTCAAAAAGTAGATACCCATTAATCTCATCAGCCACAACCTTGGCCACCTGAAAGTTCCATTTTAGCTGAGTACTCCACAAAATTTTGAAAGAACAGCTTTAACAATGACAGATGTGATGATACATTTGGAATAAGGTGTGTACCTCTGGGTTCTCAAATTCGATAAATCCATAGTGCTTCGACTTTCCTGTCTAGCAATTAGAGAAAAGAAATGCAATTGGCAAAAATACTGAAATACGTGCTGACAGTACATTACTATGGGGCTCAGGTGGATTCATATAAAATAGCTGCTACTTGTTTTCTCCCTAAAACTAAGCAAATGATTTACGTGGAAAGTCATAGTTTAAAAGACCCAACACACGTACTCTCATCTTGATGGGCATAGGATAGTCATAATGTACATCTTCTAGGAACACGTATGTGAATCTACCTTTTCTAATCACTTCTTAAGATAATATGGACTAGCCCACATACGCAGAAGACCAAATTGGGAGAAAATTAGCATCAAAACATCTGTTAGCTCTCAAGATGAGCATAAATTAGTCATAATGTACATCACAATGGGAGTAATGAGATGATACATAGGTTCAGAGAAAAAACAAACTAGAGATATCTAGAAATTTGGCCTTCTGCTTCAGGAAAATCTGTAAGTATCATTTTACAAGTAATATTCACATTCTTAAGCATTTGAAAAGTGTTTGCAATCTTTCTAACTGAGTTAATGGAAAAATTGGCTACAATCCTTAGTAGACTGCATGTAGGAAACAGAAATTGAATTGCTAGTGTATATCTCTAGGATTCAAGCAATTCTTTCATAACTGTGTTCTGAAAAAGATCAAACTTCCGATCACCAGAAAATCTCCTTTGGCTTCTGTAAAGCTTTTAGTCTGGAACTGGAAAACTAACATTTCACAAATGGATATTCACAATCCGAAGCCTCCAAAAGTGCTCACACTCTTTGAACCAGGTCACTAGAAGCAAATAAGGCAATTTGAATTACTCATATCCGTCTCTAGGATTCAAAAACTTTCTTTTCAAACAAGACTAAGCATTTAGCCCTCGTTCATGAATAGAGTTAGGAAAAGAAAACTAGGGTTTGGTGGAGATAGGCCTCCAAACTCCAAATAACTCAAGTTAGGTGTGTTTGGATGGGTTTTGGAGTTGGATAAAACTCCATTTCTGACCCCAAAACATGGTCACGGTATCAGGGTATTGGACCCTTCTTGTCCATATTCGCGGAGGGGTTTAGTGATTTTGAATCGGTTGGTCTCGGTCATTTCATCAGTTTCATTGGAGTCAATAAACTCCATTCTAATTTTGGATTTTGTGGAACTCCACAATTATCTCCCATTTCATTCTCTCTTTTTTACGGAATCCCAACACTACTTCCAAACAACCAAGCGTCCCTAACTTTAGAATAAGTCCATTTTTTTCCTAACACAAGCAACCAAGCGTCCCTTACTTAAACATGACTCCACTTTTCCAATGAAGTTTCATGTTTTTTAACCCAAGTTTCACAATTAGAGTGCTCACCATAATGTGAAACAATCTTAACTAAAATACAGGGCATTTTAAGTACATTGATACAAGCATTTAACCTAAAACTTATCTTCTGTCAACACAAATACGACATGATGTAGACATGGCGACACAGACACGGCACCAATTTTGACGTGTAGTAGTGTACTTGTAGTATTTTATGTCGTGCCTATGACCGATCCTGCCAGGCACGGCTTCGACATCAATTTCCTGAGTGTCCGTGCTTCCAAGAATGAACCGAGTGGGTTTTTTGCAAAAATGAAAAAAAAATTCCAATACCTTTCGGTTTCTGGCAATCCTCAATCTCTTGATTGTACCAAATTGTTTGAAGAAACCTGCCAAAATCAATCATTTAACAACCAAAAAGAAAAGAATAACACATCATGGTCATAACTAAACACAAGATTAACCTTCCATTTGGTCCTCATAGAACCCATGAGGAATATGACCAACGTATAGGACTGTCGCCGTGTCTTTCACGGGTTCCTTCTCTGCTACAGGAAAATTTCTACCAGATCCTCCTTCCAAAGGCTGCAGGAAAAAAAAAGATGAATCGATAACCATGAATCTATGTTGCACAACAGGATCCGGATCCAGACACAACAATACAGACCCTGCAACACCGCACTGGCTTCAGGTATGTGCTTGCGCAGGGGTGGACCTACCCTAGGTCGGGCAACAACACCCCCCCTATTCTTTTTTCGGTTTATGCTATAGTGTTTTTGTCCTATTAACTTCAAATTTTAAGCAAATGGTAATGGGATTATAACTTTGATGTCTTGAAATCAATTCTCTAGCTACTTAATTAGTTAAGTTTGAACTTTTTCGCCGCCACTGTGTTAGTGTATTTCTTAGTGTCTGGATCATGTTCCAATAGTGTGGACGGGATGTGGACATGGCACCAAATTTCGGATTGTCAGAATGTGGTTTCTACCCATGACTATAATTTTTAAGGAACAGAGTGTTTTATTCTTACCAGGAAGTCTGCTAAAATAGAATATTAGTGCAAACCAGTCGCCGTCAGTTTATGTCGCTCGCGCATGCACGAATACAACACGATTCAAACAGAATGACACAAACGCAGCATCGGTCTCTGGTGTGTCCTAGTGTATTTACAGTGTCTGGCCATGTCCAATGTGTCCAACAAGAATCGACACGGACACGGACACTGCACCAAAAAATTTTGGGAGTGTCCGTGCTTTCTAGCTGGCATGAGTATAATTTTTGGAGGAAAGGAGAGACTTTTAGCAACTTTTCAGCAAGTCCGATATAAAGAAAATAACTAAGTAACAAGCGCTACGAGTCCACATCGCACGTACGGACACGACACCGGCCTTTGGGTGCCCTAGGGCATTTCGATTGTCCTGGCACGTGTCCGACACATCGCGTCACGGAACCAACGTCTGGAGTCCCCCTGCTTTCTGGCCGAAACGATAAGGACGCGCACTCGGTAGAAATTGGAAGGAAAGATGCGATTTTTGTTCTTACCAGGAAATCCGACGATTCGTCAGTGCGGCGAGCGAGAGCCAACTGCGAGGCCCTCTTCTTCAGGTTCTTCTTCAGAGCCGTCTTCGCTTTCGCGCCCATTTTTTTCAGTGGTAGAAGAAGAAGAAGAAACCTAACTCGAGGAGAAATAAAAACTCGAGCTTTGGTCGAGAGAGGAAGAGACTCCCAAATTAGGGTTTTGTAGGAAGAGACGGAATTAGGGTTTTTCGGAGAGATCTCGACCGTCCATTGATCTGGATTTATATGGACCCACTTCATGGGTCATGGCTAGAATTTTGGTTCCCATTAATCCTAACCTAATTAATGGTATTATTTGGCTTATGATTTTAAAAAATATATAAGAAAGTGTGTCCATGAAATCTTGATCATCATATCATGTTGTTTCATTTTGCAGGAAATATAGAGTTTTTTGTGTGGAAAAATTGCATTTAAATTTTAAAATATATATCTAGATAAATATTTTATAACATGAAACCAACACGTGACATGTCAATAATTTTTTGGGTTATTTACACTGTCATCTCCTATGTTTTGTATTTATTAAGCGGACCTTTCCTACTTTAAAAATAAATATACTGACACATTATGTCCTTTATATTTTATTTAAGAGTAGAGGTGGACAGTGTAAAATTATTTACACAAATTACAAAATTTAGGTGTGGCCCGTGTATTTAACACAAAACATAGGAAGTGTCACTGTGTTTATTTGTAAACTAGAGGAAGTCCGCCTAATAGTGGGGGTGTCAGTGTAAATAATCCTAATTGTTTTGATCCTCAGTTATTAAGTAATTCAAATAATTTCGGCCTACCACACACACCCCCATAATGGGATTACGATTTTCAATTTAGGAGGTAAAATTAAGCTAAACAAGAGTAAAATCAAATTCTTAAACGGTGCACACAAAAGTGTAAATTTATTTCTTGTTTCCAAACTTCATGTTTACAAGAATAAGATTTTCCTTTTGATTACTTCTTGATACAAAGGAGTCATCCTGGCCCCATGAGCTCGGGGCCATCCCTGATTCTTCCTTTTCTAACATTTTCTTACAAATAGTACAATATTTTTATACACTTTTTATATTGGGCTAATTAGCATTTGGATCATGATTTTTATATCCGTTTAGAGTTTAAGTCCTCACATGTTCAATTAGAGAGTTTAGATCCTGAATTTTTATTTTTATTTTATTTTCTTTTTTTCATTATACCTTCCCTAACCTATATGTGAAAATTTCATTATCAAACATGAAGGAAGAGTATAATAGGAAAAAAAATCAGGATCTAAACTCTCTAATTGAACATGTCAGGGTTTTAACTATAAAGTGGTATAAAACCCAGCGTCTAAACATTAATTAACCCCTTTTATATTTGCATCATATGATAAAAGAACAAAATCAATCATTCTTTATATGCAATAGAATATCAGTCATTTCAACTCAACCAGCAGTTTATAACTTAAGCATGCAAGTCTTCTCTTTTTTAGCAATTTACGATAAAGGGATGTGCAATCATACTTTAGTTGACATGCATAGCAACAATTCTTTCAATTGTATTCACAGTCTAACTTACGCATGCAATCATACTGTATTTCTTTAATAAGCATACCATTTTCATGCTTATCTTTTTTTAGTAATTACGAACTCTATTCTTATCAACAAAGCATACATTCAATCCTCTACGGGTTCATTATTAATTATGAGAGAATCATAAACTAAAGTCTTGCCCACTCACCTATGATAAAGCATCTTTCTATCCCAACAAGGGAGCTCTTAATTGAAGGCTTTCCTTACTTGAGCCAACAAACTAACATCGATATCAATATAATGTCACCGCTAGGAGCGTGATATCATAAGAGGAACCCACTCATAAGCAATTGTTTGATTGAACCTTGACCCATCAGGGAGACGAACATTAATGAATTCTGAGAGGCAATACCCCCCCAGAAACCCCAAACACCCCACCTCTCTCTCTCTCTCTCTCTCTCTCTCTATATATATATATATATATATATATATATATATATATATATATATATATATATATATATTGGCACCTCTCTTCGAAACTACCTCTGGCACCTCTCTTCGAAACTACCTCTCGTGTGGGGTAGGGTGGGGTCTCGACTGCGGACCTGTGGGGTCTCGACTGCGGACATAGAGGTCTCGGATCATGAGTGGTGGCACCTCTCTTCGAAACTACCTCTGGCACCTCTCTTCGAAACTACCTCTCGTGTGGGGTGGGGTGGGGTCTCGACTGCGGACCTGTGGGGTCTCGACTGCGGACATAGAGGTCTCGGATCATGAGTGGTGAGACGGGGAGATCGATATATATATATATATATATATATATATATATATATATATATATATATATATATATATATATATATATATATGAAGTAATGTGTACTTGTGGCGAACTCGTCTCCACTGAGGCTCGAACTTTCGACCACTTGGACTGCATGCATCTCTCTTAACCACTAGGCTAGCGCCTCCACTGAGGCTCGAACTTTCGACCACTTGGACCGCATGCATCTCTCTTAACCACTAGGCTAGAGGTCATTATAAATATATATATATATATATATATATATATATATATATATATATATATATATAAAAAAAAATATATATATATATATATATATATATATATATATACACACAAAAAAAAAAAAAATATATATATATATATATATACACACACACACAATAATCACTAATACATACACAAAGTAATCTTTATACAAATTTAGTCGATCACTAAAGACTAGCTTGGCTTGCAGTTATATCTTATTTACGACTCCATTTGATGCTAAATATAACGGAAAAGTCAAACGGTTTGCGTTTGGTTGAATGCACAATTCGTGTTCTTGGTTGCCTACAAAAGAATCTCATGTAACATATGTTGTATGTAACATTTGTTACCGCATGTAAGTGGTGTTGCAAAAACGAAGTAAATGGTATACATGTATGCAACTTTTGTGGTTGTAATATACATCCGTTGTTTGGTTGTGTCGTTGTGACATTGAATGAAAGGAATGATGTAATTGATGTTGTAAACGTTGCCGTAAGTATGATTGTGGTCATTTAGTCGCAACATTTGTTGCGGTAGTTAGAAAGAATGATGCAACTTTTGTTGCAATTAGTTCTACCATTTACATCAAATCACATTGGAATGGATGGAAATACTACACCCTATTTTGCATGCATTTTCAATTATAACAAATCAAACACCTTAGTGGCTCAAATGGAAATAACTGAAATGTTAGTCGACTTCCAATACTCTGCAAATAGATGTTTGAGCAAACGACAACAGAAATTTGTCGCTAATCCTTCAGAATTCTATATATTGTGACGGTATTATCTGTTACAACAGTGAACGAGAATCCTCTAAGGCCACGTTTGGTTCGCGGAATTGTAGCATTGGAAAAGGAAAATGATTCATTTCTTTTGTTTGGATGTCAAAGAAAATGAAAAGGAAATAAATTTAATTTCCAAGAGGAAGAAAAATAGAAGAAAAAAATGATTTCTCCTACCAACTCAAAGAATTTTTTTTTCCTCTAAGGATTCACGTTCGCTCCCAATTCTATTAGCTTTTCCAAACACCCGTAAAAAAATTAATTAGAATTACAATTTTTCAAAAGAAAAAATATATCAAAGCATCAATTTCTTTTCCATTCCTTTCTTTTTCCTTTCCGCGAACCAAACGAGACCTAAATCCGGAGTATTTCTTTCCTATAATTCCTGACCAATTCTTCATTTTTTCTTCTCCTTCTTTCTTAGTTCCTCAATCAACACATCCTAACTTTGGCCATCACTATTTTTCTACTACTTTTAGTGCTCGATCTGACCGAACAGGGAGCTATGGCTAAACGAATCCTCTGCCTTCATCTTCGTGTCGGATACGCTACTGACACACCAAATTAAGGTGTTGAATCACAACATAAATAGATAGATATAGACAGCAACAACAAAAATCGTATATGTCGTAAATAATTTCGTATACATAATCTTACAAAAGAATCATAACATACTAAATACAAAGAACCAGCTCGTACATATACATAACAAATTAAAAGTATAGTTCAATTGATCAGTGCTTGTCGGTCTTGTTCTTGTGGCACTTGTCCTTGATCCAGTTGATCCCCTTCTTGATGCCGGTCGACGCGGCCTCCTTCGTCTTCTTCGCAGCCCCGCTCTTCTTCCCGTTGCCGCCCTTCTTCTCCGAGACCGGGTCGGGGTTGCTGTAGTCCCACTGGTCCGCCCACGACGTCCCGAACGAGCTGCTCCGCTCCATGCCGCCGGCGACTTCGACTTTTGCTAGGAAGAAGATTTAGTGACGATTGGATTAACCGTTGCTATGTGTTTGTTATTCACAAGAGGAGGGAGGGGGAGGGGTCTGTGTTTATATAGATGGAGAAAGAGTGTGGAATGGGACCAACCCAAAGTTTGTTTGTGCATGCAAGGAATGAACTGTAACGTAACTGGCAGGCCATTGAGATGTGTCCTGCGCGTGCAATTTGTGGTCAATTTTTTTTTTTTGTTTTTGTTTTGGAAGGTTGGCCGGTTCAACTACTGACTGTTAGAAAAGTGTTTAAACTAATGGAGTTAATTATCAATTGTATTTTGGTGACCAAATCAAACAATGGACTTGACCAAGATTAGTTAAGTTAGGTTTAGTTTGTATCGTAACATATAGCAAGAACAAAAAAGAAGACGAACAAAAAAGACAAGGTGGGTGGACAAACCTAATCAATTAGTTGGAATCAAGTAGTTGGAGGTAGCATGCAAGCAGGGGCAGCCCATGGAGTTGGATTGTCCTATTCAGAACTAGTTTTGGTTGTCCCATGACTCTTATTTTAAGCCAATCCTGGAGGGTCACTTACTAATCCGACTTTTGAAGGCAGGGCCGGCCTTGGGGTAAGTCTGACAAGACTTCAGACTTGGACAACTTTTCTCCATAGGGCAACCCTCTAGGCCATTTAGTTTTCTTAGGACCGGTCCAACAAAAATATTTAAATTAAACATTTATCTCTCAATAAGGGTAAAGGGCAACCAAAATTAGCTCCAGCTAAGGCAACCCAAACCGCCGGGCCGGCCATGCTTGTAGGGTCATGCTGAGCATGGGGGTTGTCCAAGTAGGGAGAGGTTGTCCAAGTCTGAAGTCTTGTCCGACTTACTCTTAGGCCGATCCTGCATGCATGCAAGCAAGTACGGATAAAAACAAAAAAAAAAATATTTAAGCTCTCTTTGATATAATTTTATTATCATTTTGATATAATTTTATTATCATTTTAGATATTTTTAATTTCAAAATTTTTGTTTTTGGTATTTTATAAACAATAAACATATATACACATATTAAACATGTTTTTTAATAGAATTTTTTTGTATTATACCAAAGGGGCCCTTACTAGTTTAATTCTTTGGAACAATTTTTAAAGTAAGAAGAAATATTTTTATGAAAAAGCTGTTTTTTACCCCTATTTTCTGGAAAGTAGCAACAATATCAAACCTGCCGTTAATAACGATTTTTTTAGGATCTGAACGGTACTACCATGATAGATCACAAATTTTACTTAGACTTGGAATCTGAACAATTCCTCCATGTAGGACAAGTTTTTGTGGCTTGGAAATGAGTTTTGAATTGCTTACCATATGTTTAGGATTGGAAATGAGGAGAGAATATATTTAGGACAACCTTAAGGTGGTCATCCGTGACCTTGATATTTGGTGGGATCATGATGAGCACGGGGATTGCCTAGCATAGAAAATTTGTTTGTCCAAGTCTCAAGTCTTATCCGACTTACTTCAGGACTGGTCCTGTCCAACATCATCAAAGAAGAAAGACCTCTTGATCGATGAACAGCACCATCAGTCAACGAACATGCGACGAGCCGCGTAGATTGATTGCATGGGGGTGCCAGAACCATCGTCCTCCTTTCCCTTGTTCGCACACACGGCTTCTAGACATCATGAAGAGTAGATAGACTTGGACACCAGTCAAAAATGGCAACATAAAGTATATGTGGTTCTTATTTATGTATTTTTTTTCATACCATCTGTATGTCATTGCATACGACTTTGACTTGTATAAGTTTTATATATTTTGATCTGTCGCTATTAATTGAAGTACAATTATACTATTTGGCTTCCAAAATATTTGGATGATGTCATCTTCTATTATGTGGCATCTGACATGGCAGCTGACATAACAGCTGAAATATTAATTACCCAATTTTTTTTAACGTTAATGTTAATGTTATGTGAATCGAACAACGAGAACGTATTATTCCTTCAATTTATTTGGTAGGAGTTGGAGGACAGTGGATTGTAATATGTTATGCACAAAATTCTGTACGTATTATCGGACATCTAAAAAAAAACCTAATTATGTTCAAGACTTGAGAGAGGTAGTTTGGTGCCTTTGAGTTTGGAACATAAATTGACCAGAGAGGAAGTGTTTCTACAAGATAAGATGTTGGTTTTGTTTCTTGACATTCTACACACGTGGTTCAATACTTTTAGTTCCAACTCCGATAGCTTTTGTTTATAGTATTTTGTCTATTTTATTAGGTAAGTGAATTTTGTGGAAGATTGACTAAATTCTATCCAATTTACGAACGAGTGTGTGATTAATTTAATATAAAATTTTGATACATTTATTAGACGTCACACAATTAGCATGCTTGTGCATCGCAGATCGGACAAGTAGTATAAAAGTAATTTTCTAAATTTATTATTTTTTTATTTGATTCTGTTCTATTGGCTGCTGGTCTTCCACAGTCTTCCATAAATCTGCTCTCACGTAATTTCTGTAACCCCACTTTTTCGATTTACATGGAATATTAAAGTTTTTCCCTAATTTAAACTTTATAAAATAATAAATTCTTATTTAACAATTTTTTACTATGATTATCTAAATTGGGAGAAGGTTTGAATTAATCCACAGGACCTTTCCGAAGCCAAAATATACCAAAAATCAATTCCCGAAATATTCCGGAAATCCCAAAATAATCCACAGGACCTTTCCGAAGGTTCCGAAAAAATACGACGTCGCTAAAACCGAATTCCCAAGAGGAATCGGGGACCATTTCTCATCACAGACTGGTCACTGGAACAGCGCTGGGAGTGGTGCTCAGAGGCTGCGCCGGCGAAGAATGCCGACGAAAAGGCGCTGGAGGCGTCGGGGCCGGAGCTAGGGCACGCTGGAGAGTCGGGGAAAAGCCGGCGAAGGGCGGCCGGAGGTTGGCGCTGGGGCCAGGGGGTCGGGCGCGGGCTTCGGCGCGCTGGAGGCGGCCGTCGGCGGGAGCTGCGCCGGGGAGGGCGCCGCGCGGGTCCGCGGGTCGGGGCAGCGCTCGGCCAGAGGGCTTGGCGGGGTCGGCGGCCGGAGCACAGGGGTGTGGCTCGCGGGTGGGGGAGAGAGGGGTTGTGAGGGAGTGGGGGTTTTGGAGGAAGAAGAGAGTGGGGTGAGTTGCTCCTTCTGTGAGAAGTTGGGGAGAAGGGGTTTTAAGTAAAGGGTGGGGGAGAAGTTGTAGGAGTAGATGGGGATGATGTGCTCTGGAAGGAGTTTCTCCTCTAAAGCAAGAGAGTAACAGGAGGTGGGGAAGTGTGAATGATAGTTGGGAGTTATAAGGGGGGTGTTAGATCTGAACGTGGGGTGTATAGAAGTTAGAGGGAGAGAAATAATAGGGGAGAGGTTGAATGGGCAAGGCTGGTCCAAATTTGGACCGGCTCAAAATCATATATTTTTTTTTATATATATAAACCCAAAGTTCAGATTTTAGAAAAAGAATTGGGTCTGGGTTCGGGCTCAGGCCTGGGTTCGGACTCGGGTCTGGGTTTGAATCCAAAAATCCATGTTAATAATTTTGAAATAATTTTAACACTCTAAAATAATAATAATAATAATAATAATAATAATAATAATAATAATAATAATAATAATAATAATAATATAATACTAATATTAATTTAATACACAAGAAATAGGTTTCACAATCTTCCCTCCTTAGAAAATTTCGTCCTCGAAATTAAAGGCAGGGTAGGAGAATCAAACAGGTACGGGTACCACGCCCGTAACTCAGGTCCAACAATAAGAATTTCCAAGGCAGTCGTGGATGAGACGGTTTAGGGACAAATTTCATTTATGATATCATCCATGCAGAAAAAAATACAAAAGAGAACCAAAGTACACAAGGTTGATCAGACCATCATGCACCGGTCCTGATTAGACAATATTTTAGTGGGTGCACCCAATAAAATACTGTCATGATCAAGCTTGAAAAAAGAAATAGCTTGCAAAACTAGGCTAACTTAGTAGCATCAGTCAAGTTTAGAACGAAAAGATAAGAAGTAGGAGTTTATGTGATGGCTCAAATTCTGATCTTCTTCTCACTTCTGACTACACTTGCAACTGGTTTCTCTGGCACTGAAAGATTGAGTCCAATCTTCAGCTCTAAATTGTCCAATATGTGACTCGGATCCGGAATGTAGCGTCTGAGCTGTGATACGTAGAAGACGTTGTGCACACTCTCAAGATTAGCTGGTAGAGCTAACCGGTACGCTACTTCCGACTCGTCTTAAACTTCAAATGGCCTGATGTACCTGGCCTCAATCCCCAGCTCCGTCAAAACTGATTGTTCCTCTGGTAGGAGAAAACTTCACAGAAACGCTATCTCCTTCTTCAAACTTCACTGGTCGACGACTACTATCAACCCAATGCTTCTGTCCGTCTTGGGCAATCCTGAGCTTGTCTCTGATCATCCTTACCTTCTCTGCTGCTTCGGTCACCATCTCAGGTCCAAGCAACACTCGTTCTCCGACGTCGTCCCAAGCAAGTGGAGTGCGACAACGACGTCCATAGAGTGCCTCGAACGGTGTCATCCCGATGCTAGCTTGGTAGCTGTTGTTGTAAGAGAACTCTACCAAGTGCAAGTGGTCTTCCCAAGACCCTCCAAATTCCAGGATGCAGGATCTCAGCATATCTTCTAGCGTCTGGATTGTTCTCTCTGATTGCCCGTCAGTCTGGGGGTGGTAGGCGGTGCTGAACTTCAGTTGGGTTCCCAAGCTGTTATGCAAACTCTTCCAAAAGTGAGAGGTAAATCTAGTATCTCTGTCAGATACGATACTTACCGGAACTCTATGAATCCGGTAGATGTGCCGCATGTACAGTGCTGCCAACTTCTCGGTGGATAGACCAACCTTGAAGGGGATAAAGTGAGCTGACTTCGTCAGTCGGTCCACGATAACCCAAATGGCATCCTTCCCTCCTTGGGATCGAGGCAGTCCCGATACAAAATCCATCGTTATGTGCTCCCATTTCTATTCCGGGATGTCAAGCGGCTACAATAGTCATGCTGGTCTTTGTCTGCTAGCTTTCACTTGTTGACAAATTAAACATCTAGCAACATACTTGGTCACGTCTTTCTTCATTCCGTACCACCATACTATAGTTCGCATATCCCGGTACATTTTGTTGGCTCCTGGGTGTATGGAATACTGCGACTGGTGCGCTTCTTGCATCAGCTCGTTCCTCAGTTCGCCAGTTGGTACGCACAGCCTCGTACCATTTTTCAGTGCTCCGTCGCTGACGATTGAGAATCCTTCAAGTGTTCCTGCCAGCACTTGATCTCTAAGTTTGCAAAGTGTCTCGTCTTGAAACTGCGTCTCCTTGATTTTGTCCATCAGACTCGAGCTCACTTGCAACTTCATCAAAAATGAATCAGCATCCAGCTCCTTCCTTCCAGGCAGTATAATCTCCAGTCCAAGCTTCTCGATGTCCTCTAGCAGATGCCGCTCCTTGGTCAAAAACATCGCCATAGGGTATCGACTAAGTGCATCTGCGCCCACATTAGCCTTACCTGGGTGGTACTGTAGATCGATATCCAAATCCTTCATCAGCTCCCGCCATCTTTTTTGCCTCATGTTCAGCTCCTTCGGAGTGAAAACATACTTCAGACTTTTGTGGTCTGTATATATTTCCACTCTCTCTCCATATAGATAATGCTTCCATAGCTTCAAAGCAGAGATGACTGCCGCAAGCTCCAGATCATGTGTGAGATAGTTCTTCTCATGAGTCCGTAATTGCCTAGATGCATAAGCAATCACTTTTCCATGTTGTTGAAGAACGCAACCCAGTCCTTTACCTGGGGCGTCACTGTAGATTGAGAAACCACCAGTTCCTGCGGGTAGCGCAAGGATTGGTGCAGTGGTAAGTCTCTTCTTCAGCTCCTCGAATGATTCCTGGCAATCTTCCGTCCAGATGAACTCTTCATTCTTCCGAGTGAGCTTCGTCCTCGGCTCAGCAATTCTGGCAAAATCCTTCACGAACTTCCGGTAGTAGCCAGCCAAGCCCAAGAAACTCCTGATTTCAGCAACTGAGCTTGGGGTAGACCACTTCTCAACAACGACTATCTTCTTCGGATCCACCAAAATTCCTTCTCCGCTTCTCCTTCCTCAAAGTTTTCATAACTTTCCTGAGGTGCTCCTCGTGCTCCTCTTCCGTCTTTGAATAGATCAGAATGTCATCGATGACGACAACAACATTTGATCTAGGTATTCATGGAAAACCTTGTTCATAAGGTTCATGAACACCGCAGGAGCATTCGTCAGTCCAAACGGCATGACCAAGAATTCAAACTGCCCATACTTGGTGTTGAATGCCGTCTTGGGAATATCTTCTTTCCTGACTCTGATCCGATGGTAGCCAGATCTAAGATCAAACTTCGAAAACACCATGGCTCCGTTCAATTGATTAAATAGTTCATCGATCCAGGGCGAAGGGTACTTGTTCTTGATGGTGATATTGTTCAATGCCCGGTAGTCGATGCACATCCGTACTGTTCCGTCCTTCTTAGGTACAAACAAGACAGGCGCTCCCCAGGGTGAAGCTCCGTCTCGAATGAATCCCAGAGCCTTCAGTTCATTGATCTGGTCCTTCATCTTCTTGGCCTCCTTCAGGTTGACTCTGTAGCATCCCTTAGAAATAGGGGAGAGCCGGGGACTAGGTCAAAAGTGAACTCTATGTCTAGATCTGGGGTAATCCGGAAAGACTATTAGGGAAAACATCTACCATAAAGGTGTAACTAAGAAGTTTATTCATGAAGGAGAATTACAGCAAGACTCTCATGATTATTCTAAGGACATCCTGTTACAACTTCCTATAACAATAAATAATGCTATTCAGCAGTCCTAGGTACTAATCTTCATGGTTCTGGCTCTTGCATGAGCAGTCTCCAACTGCTTCCTCTTCTATGAACCTCGAGTCTGCATCATGCCTTATAGTAGGAGGCAAGGTCTGCTGGATAGGAAGAGCTCCTAGGTTGTGGCCTAATAGGTGTTGCTGGAATATGTGCTCTGGTTTGATGGAAAGATAAGGGCAGTCCTTTACCCGATGTTCAGCAGATCCACATGCCAAACATTTCTCCAATCTCTTGCGACAAATATTGGCTTGGTGACCAAGCCTTTTACATTAGTCACAAACCAATAGCTTCTTACGCTATGACTGTCGGATAGGTCTCAAATATCTTCTAGGTTCAGGGGTATCCCTCCTAGGACGAGGTTCTGCTCCAACTTGGTTGGAGACAGTTAAGGCTACATCATTGACGTTCTTCATGACTTCTCTCGTGATATCCATCTGTTCCTGCTGGACTTCAGCTTGAGCCTTCTGGGACTCCAGGATTTCTTGAAATAGGACAACCATTTAGGAGGTGTTCGCTGGTACTGGTGGAGCAACAGGAATGGGTACTTCCCCAAGGAAATGCAACTCAGTTTGAGAAGAGGTAGGAATCGCTAGTGTAGTGAAAACTTCACTGGATGCATTATAGGGACGGTCAATTAGCTGCGAGGGAATAAACCCTGGACTTGGTTGAGGAGGTGGGGTGTAATCTGGAGATGACACCTCATCGTCAGCAGGATTGGTCTTATCCTTGGTTATATTCTGGAAGGTTTAGGGTGCAAACATAATCAAGGTAGCCTACCAGTCTATAATCAAACAAAAATATTTATTTTTATATAATTCGGACCTATGTTGTGACAAATCAACGTTCTAGTGTTCTAATTGTTTCTAGGTATATTTTCCTAAGTTGTTGTTCATGGACCTGCATGGGCCACCACTAAAAACATGTCACGACCCGGTCCCAATATCTTGGGTCGAATCGGATCATGCCCAGCCTGCACCGTTGTTGAGACGGTGGCAGTAAGCTGTATCACTCATGCAGGTAATATCAACAACACAATAATTGCCACAAATTTATTATTCCGAATTTAAAAAAACTTTTTACAATAAAATGAAAGATACATCTGAAATACACTGTTTTCCTCAAACATCATGATTTATAAAAGAAGAAAAAAATCTAGGCAACCAGCTCATCAGTCTTGAGATCATCGTCCTCTAGTTGGGATCTCGAAAAAATACCGCGGAATAAAGTATCATCAGTGATACCTAAAATGTTGGGTCTCCAGTCAGGAGGAAGCAAAGTACAATTCATGCTAATTTGATAATTGAAATAATAATAGAATTATGCACTTTTAAACAGTTTTGAAATCAATAATTTAAGCAGTTACAGTTTTAAAACAGTTATAGTTCTGTGATGTGAATAGGTAATAAAATATGACCGGCTTGGGTTTGTTACAGTAAAGGATATGGAATTTGTTACAGTAAAGTTACAGTATGGTCATACTCATTACACTATTTCCCCAGTCCCCAATAGTTACAGTAGTTACAGTCAGTGCTCGTGTTGCATCGTGGTTTAAACTTGCAATAAAACGATTACTAAATAATTGTAAACTAACACAAAATATACTTGCCTCAGGTTGATTGGACTGGACGGGTCGATACGTCAGGATGGGAAATCAGGCTCTTCCTTGAAATCCTACATTCGGGAAACTTGTCTCAGAACCAAAGTCGCCAATGTTACTATACTAGTTGCAATCTCTAGTTGTGTCCTAGTCAATTTTAGTCTTTATTTAACAAAACACGAAAACACGATTATTTGTGCGTTGATTTAATTCGAGGGAAAAGATCGTTTTATACTTTGTATTTGGAAAAACACGTCGATACCAGATTAATTGATTAAAACTTTGTATTTTCATAATTTATAAATATAAAACTAATTTCTTATTTAGAGAGAAATACATGATTTTTAATTAATAATACAACTGATAGATTTTAGGTGAGAAAATCTTATTAATTTTTTTATACGAAAATACCTTTTTATTCAATTTATTCGAACGCTACCAAAACTCGTAAAATCAGAAATAACAAAATCTATGCTACCAAATACAGTTACAGACCACAGCCAGCTGGGCTTATGCCCATTACAATTTATTTACATAAATTGAAATAAGACAAAACTGCCGTTAGTCCTAAACTTTAAATATGAATAAAATATGAACAAAATTAAATAGTAAAATAAAGATAAAATATAGAGTCTCAGATATGGTCCAATCCTCAACTGGGCTAATGCCTCAACGTCTGGGCAAATCCGATTTCGTTTGCACTTAGCCGAGCCCATTGACCGATACGGTCGTCACCCAAATCCAAATATTAAATAAAATTCCGAAATCCATTTTAAATTCATTTTTAAAATAATCTAGAATTTACGGAAAAATCCGACAGCATCTCCTCTATTTTTGGTCAACCCAAGAACTGGGAAATAGCGCCGATAATTTTCCTGCAAATCCTAAACCAGGGAATCCCAAAAAAATATATATACAGAATAAACACAACCCATCCACAGATAAATTCGGAACAACTCGAATAATTTCGGAAGTCCGATTCCAAACCAAAAACGTCACAGAACGCTACCGAAAAAATCCGGGAAGCCAAAATATACCAAAAACCAATTCCCGAAATATTCCGGAAATCCCAAAATAATCCACAGGACCTTTCCGAAGGTTCCGGAAAAATACAACGTCGCTAAAACCGAATTCCCAAGGGGAATCGGGGACCATTTCTCATCACAGACTGTAAAGAAAAGGGCGGGACAGGGGTTATACCTCAGGTTGCTCGGCTAGAGCTCTCAGATGTTAAATAGAGAAAGAAATAAGAGCGACGACAACTCGGAACAGCGCTGGAATACTGTCCGGGCTCGGCAACAGCGAAGAAAATGCTGGATCGGGGGTCCGAGGCACGACGGAGCGCTGGAACAGCGCTGGGAGTGGTGCTCAGAGGCTGCGCCGGCGAAGAATGCCGACAAAAAGGCACTGGAGGCGTCAGAGCCGGAGCTAGGGCACGCTGGAGAGTCGGGAAAAAGCCGACGAAGGGCGGCCGGAGGTTGGCGCTGGGGCCAGGGGGTCGGGCGCGGGCTTCGGCGTGCTGGAGGCGGCCGTCGGCGGGAGCTGCACCGGGGAGGGCGCCGCGCGGGTCCGCGGGTCGGGGTAGCGCTCGGCCAGAGGGCTTGGCGGGGTCGGCGGCCGGAGCACAGGGGTGTGGCTCGCGGGTAGGGGAGAGAGGGGTTGTGAGGGAGTGGGGGTTTTGGAGGAAGAAGAGAGTGGGGTGAGTTGCTCCTTCTGTGAGAAGTTGAGGAGAAGGGGTTTTAAGTAAAGGGTGGGGGAGAAGTTGTAGGAGTAGATGGGGATGATGTGCTCTGGAAGGAGTTTCTCCTCTAAAGCAAGAGAGTAACAGGAGGTGGGGAAGTGTGAATGATAGTTGGGAGTTATAAGGGGGGTGTTAGATCTGAACGTGGGGTGTATAGAAGTTAGAGGGAGAGAAATAATAGGGGAGAGGTTGAATGGGCAAGGCTGGTCCAAATTTGGACCGGCTCAAAATCATATTTTTTTTTATATATATAAACCCAAAGTTCAGATTTTAGAAAAAGAATTGGGTCTGGGTTCGGGCTCAGGCCTGGGTTCAGACTCGGGTCTGGGTTTGAATCCAAAAATCTATGTTAATAATTTTAAAATAATTTTAACACTCTAAAATCATAATAATAATAATAATAATAATAGAATACTAATAATAATTTAATACACAAGAAATGGGTTTCACAAAGTTCTTCTAAAACTCAGGTAACTGTTTATTCGTCCTTATCGAAATTGTTTCTGGTAGCTAGATTAATGGGGAGAATCGGTTTGAATCATGTTCAGGTCGGGGTGTGTT